>BMAO01013675.1:0-90819 GCA_019973975.1 Trichonephila clavata
TAATTTTTATCGCTGTTTTTCCCTAAAAAGTATTTATGTATTAGTATATTATTTTTTTTAAAAAAAGGATTCCGAAGGTGTTCGGATACCTTAAAAAATTTATTAAGTACAAACAATACGTATGTACATAGCAAAAAAATATTATCTCAAAAATTAGATTTAAGTTGTGGCTTCACTTATTGACTCGAACAGGTTGAAAATTGACTAGTTTAACGAACGGGTATTCCACACAGCCATTTTTTTAAAATAATTCCTATTCAAGATATCTATAAAGCATGTATTGGTCACTTTTTAGTTGATTTCAGGGATTTTCTTAGCATTGTACATTACAAAATTAATGTATACATATTAACGCAATTCTTATGATTTGGAAATTGAAAAGATATCTATCTGAAAAATTCTGTAATGTAATACATTTAACTTGGCACTTAATATTATAAAAAAAAATTTTAAAGCAGCAAAAATGTTTCATCATTTTGCCCCACGTGCATAAATTTCTGGACCGGTATTTGTAATTTCATTTGTCATTGTGATTGTGAGCCACGCCTGCAGTCGATAAACACAAAGCGCATTGTCAAAAGTACAAATTCGAAACAAGCAGAGTTAAAAATAACATACTGGAAGGAAGTGAAGTGGAATTAATTCTTAAGTGTACTTCAAGTAATTGCCAAAGGTCGCATGTGAATGGTAAAGTCGATATTCATTCTTGCAAGCTTAATATTAATGTAAAAATAGTTCGGAAAAATCAATCTTTGAAAATCGGAAGTTCGAATATTTTTAAGACTAATAAGGGGGAAGTCGTATGAATATTTTCTCTGGAATATATGTATATATTTTCATCCGTACATCCTTTTTTTTCTCTTCGGTCTTCTGTTTCCGTTTTATCATGATGATTCTAATGCATGCGGTTTCCTCAGTATTGTAATTATAATTTTAAATACTAAAACATCTTTCTCTTTTCTAGTATTCCAACTTTATTTTAGGAATGAATATTTTAACAAAATTATCAGGATTTATAACATGGCAGTAAAATACATTACTTATTTTATACATTACTTACTTTTTTTCCTTAAGCATTATTTATTTACTTTTTTATAAACTATAGTTTAACAAAGGTTTATTTTAGATTGATGATGACTAAGTATTTGTTAACTTGTCACCATAAAGTTAGGATAGATATTAAGCCAATCACGATCGACCGGTGGACCACCGAGATATTTTGGATGACTGCCTCTACTAAGACTTCAGATGCGGCACTCATGTCCATAAAATAAGGATAATGAAGTTCAGGCAAAGAAAGAGACAGAAGCAAACAAATTTGAATTATTTGTAAAGTCTATTTATTAACAAAAGGTAAAGAGCAAAAAAGATGCTATATGTTTGACATAATTAATAAAAATTGCGATTTTTACTCTCTGGAGCAAATTTAAAAAAGGACCTATTTACAAAAACAGTTATAACATGGTTAGTATGATGGTTAATACGGAGTATGTCTCCCGGACGATGCAATACAGGCCTTAGAACGCCTACGCATGCTGAGTATCAAATTATCAATCTGATCTTGGGGAATATTACACCACTCATCAAGCAATGCCTCCGAAGTTCCGGTAGACAGGTGGGAGGGGGTTGACGGGCTGCAATTCGTCGGCCAAGCATATCCCACACATGCTCTATTGGATTCAAGTCCGGTGAGTATGCTGGCCAATCCATACGGGTGATATCCTCCGATTGAAGGCATTCGTCTACAATGTTTGCAAGGTGAGGACGGGCGTTGTCATCCATAAACAGAAATTCAGCACCCATGGCCCCGAAACAAACGTACATGTTGTTCCAGAATGACATCCGATAGATGTGACTGTCATCGTTACACTCTGAACATGCAGGTCAGTTCTGGAACCAAGAATAATTCTCTCCAACGAGCCATCCTGCACCACCGTAACGGTGTCGTTTAATGGTGTTCTCTTGGTGGTAACGGGTACCTGGCGCTCTCCATATGAAAGTCGGCGAGAATCAGACTGCAAACTAAACCTGGACTCGTCGGAAAACATCACACAGACCATGTTGCGGTGTCCACAATGCATGCTCTCTACTCCAGGTTAATCGCAGGTGACAGTGAGTTGCGGTAAGGGGAACACATCTGACAGGCCTACGAGCATATAGACCAATGTGCCTAAGTGTCTGTACACGGTCTGCCTTGAAACTGTCGTACGGTAGCTGAAGAGAGCTGACGAGACAGGTCTGATGCTGTGCTCCGTCTGTTTCTTTTGGCAGTAACTGCCAAATACCGGTCCTCATTCGGCGTTGTAACTCGGGGGCGACCTGTGCTGTAACATCTACTCACATTACCATCATCTTGGAATCGTTGCAAAGCCTGGAGATGACACTCTGGGCGATTCCAAGTTCCTCGGATACTTCCAGCTGGGTACGTCACATCCAGTCGTCCTATAATTTACCACGTAAAAAATCATCCAATGCTTCCTTTGTGCATAACTATGCGGTTATTGCACTGAAAGGCTTTTAAAGCGCTTGTGAACAATTTTACTTCTTTGCCCATTCTTATATACCTCTCTTACATGTCGTCATTGTGACGTACTATCCGCGCTATCTGGTGGCTTCCTGTAATTTGCATATTCTTCTTCAAGATGTGTGTGATAATTCTACAGGTGAAATTTTTATTTTAGAGTTCAATTTCTGTGTGATTCTGAATTATCCTTAATTTATGGACATGAGTGTAAAAGAGATATATTTATGGAATACCTATGCCAGATTAAGGAGAATCAGATTTTCACAATCATTGCCACTGTTTATACTTAAGCAAAAGATTTGATAAAGGTGTAAACAATACATGTACCTTCATTGTAAATGAACGATGGCATTTAAGACGTTCATTGCCGCTGTAAGGGAAAAAAGTGATCATTGCGAAGGAAAGAATATTCTTCCGTACCCGAGGGAAGGGAAGATAAATGTTAAGGAGCATAGTACCTTTGACCCTTCAGAAAATAAAATTTTCAAAACATTTCAAGAAATTGATATAGATTATTAAGGACATTTTAAAGCAAACCTTGTAGAAATCTGACAATAATTACGCTCTCAGCACTAAAAAGTTTAAAGGTAAAAAAATACTTGAACCATAGAAAAATGCAAAATTAGATCTTTCGCAAGGTTCTGTTTGGAATTTTTGGATTTGTTATTTGTTTCATCAGTATCTCACAATTAGAAGCAACATGAGGTCTGTTGTTGACTCATCTCGTACTTTTAAATCCCGATGAAGTGATGAGGTTAAGAACTCAATTTTACAGTTTATAATTAGTGATAAAAAATATCAGCATCTTACAAAACAACAATTGATATTTGTTTAAAGGGAATCACCATTGATACTTGATGATGGACTAGCTAATCGCCTAGATATTAAGAAAATTCCAGGTTTTAAAATAAATACTTTTTTGTTATTTCTGATTTTCAATCATGAATAACGGGAGTGGAAATTGTCTATATCTCTCACATAAAGGCTCTAAGACACTGAGCATGAGAAAAAAATATGCAGGAACACTTTATGGAAAACGAAGCCTCAATATATGAAATTTATACATTTTAAGTGTAAAAAGATTTACTTTAAAATGCAAAACAATTAAAATTTAATCTTAATTTTTCTCAGTTTCTAATTTCCCACTTTTCTACAAGATTTAAAAAAAGTATCGGTTGTTGCAGAGTGATATATTTTATATGTGTAACGTATTTGTAGATCTGCATTCTGTATGCCTCAATTTGTGGGATGGGATTAGTAGAATTTATTTTGTAATGTAATAAATACTAAAAAAATAGTAATTTTAAGTTTTTAAAAAATTTTTTTTAATTAAAAAAAATTCTAAAATACAATTTAAATTTAAAAAGTTGGTGGTATACAGAATAAAGGCAGTCTTAAGCTTTAATTTTATATAAAAATATAGAATCCAGCTTTAGTCTTTCGAAGGTGATCTTGTGGGTAACTGAAAGAAAGCTATTTAGTTTTTCTTATTTTTGTATTCACACTTAATGCAATTTAAAAAATTACAATAATTTTACAGCAAAATTTTTCTTTTATTTTAAACTTTGTATTTTGCTACACGAACTGTAAGAAATTCTCATTAAAAGGAGAAGAACTTACTGATTCATGAAGAATCCAAAAAGAACATCAAAACGTGCAATATCAAAACTCCACAAGGTACTGTCACCCCTTAGTAACCAGCTCTTCCCACGTTCGCATGGGATTGGCTATTGATACTTCCAACACCTCACGCTTCCATTGGATTGGGTTCTAGAGTTAATTGTTGGGTTAAGTTGGTCGAATTGATTTCCCACGATGTCGTGGATCTAGTATTCAACTTGACAATTTTGATTTGTGTTTTTTTTTTGTAGTAAAAACAGAAATCTATCACATCTTAAAAAAGAGGTACAATATCAAAAACAAGAATAAAAAAAAAGAAAACATGCACTTTTAATAATGAATAGCTACACACCTATGCCACTGGGTGACCACAACACCTTAGAAACATTAGAAGTAGTCCGTACCCTGGAAAAACTCACCCATATCTGCCATAAAGCAACACGCTACAAATCTCGTAACTTTAAACCTCGGTCACTTGACGAAGTTGACACCTGAGTTGAAATATCCCAATCTCCAATTACCACGTCACGCCAACGGGAGGATTTCGAGCTTTGACAGATTTAACACACATCAGTCCCTCTACAGGGCGGGTCTTCAATGGCGCTAGAACTCGAAATGACGTGTCGGTTACGAGTGTAACCCATAGGCTATCACGAATATTCAAATTCATTGCGAACAGATTTTTATAAAGTCACACTAGTAATGAATTATTGGCACTGCACTGCACTGGTTTTCAACTCCGTTCAGTAGTAATTTTATCATGTTGCTATTGCTGGCGTGTGTCCTTCCCGAAGGAAAGTTGCCAAAGCCTGAGACAGGTTGGACTTCTGCACGATAGATGGCGACACACTACCAATCTCCACCTCCACAATTTAGGCATGAACTGGAGGGGAGGGAAATGGTAATTTTGTCATTTCTATGAAGTTATAATAGAGTTTTAATTTCCACACCACATTTTGTATGAAGACTCAATATATTGCTTTTATTTACCAAATATAGACCTTAAATATATTCTATTTCCCAGTTTCACCAGTAATAAGAAATCTTTTTCAATTATTTAAATTAATTTTCGCTATTAAAATTCCTATTCTTAAGTTCTTTCGAGAATACTTATATTGTGCTTCTGTAATAATACAATATACTAGGATAAGTTTGATATGTTTAAAGTTACTGTGACAATTGTAATAAATGCAGTATTTAATTATATGTATAAGATGTTTGCAGTTATCCTCTGAGGAAAACAAATTATTATTAATCGCAATTTTCCTATGCGGAAAAGGTTTTCTGTGACAGCGGTTCTTAAATTGTCAACCGCGGACCCTCTGGTGTCCCCAGTTTCTTTCTAGGTTTTCGCTAAGGTTTCTGATTTAATGACAGGGCTTTTCTTTTTTACTAACTCTGAAAGGCCCCGTGGAAAATCGAAAGATGTGCCAATCTACACTAGATAACTAAATTTTCCCCAACAAAAGAAACTGCAGTAGAACATGTATTTCGAACAAGAATGCCCCTCAGGGGGCTCACCTTCTTTAGGTGAGTACGGGTGTCACACTCCCGAGGTGCCCTAGTGATCTTTTCCTTTTCCCACGGGGTTTACTGTCTTTGGTAAACACGGGTTTCACGAACCCGGGGTACCCTAATGATCCTTCTCTATTTTCGACCCTCTTTCTTGTCATTCAATTCATTCTTTCTTTCTCTTCCCGTTTTAACCACAGATATTGAAACAAATGTTTGGCGCAGTATAGCCGAAATCGGCTCTTGCGCCAATAAACCCCAAAACAAATCAATCAATCAATCAATCGAACAAGAATATTGATTTTTTTATTGGTTTGCAACTACATAATCATTATTGCAACGTTATATATTTTAAAAAAAATAGTAAAAACACATTTGCCAAGATTAAGAACTGAATTCATAGCGCGCTAATACGATAGCAATTGCATTTAAATAATTTAGCCATGTGTTGGGAGTCAGGAAGGGGTGTTCAAAATTTTGAGGGGTCCACGATGTTAGGTTGATATACTATAAAGGGAGAGGGGCAGTAGCGTACAAAAAATTTTCCATGGTCGAAAGTTCCCCAACTCGTATCAGACCTCAACACAACACCAATTAATTCTTCTGATTTTGTCAACAAAAAACAGTAAAAAATATATTATTGAATTAATAATTAGCATTAATTGATAAAATAAATTGTTAATTACAAGTACTTAATTAAATTTTACCTTATATATTTATAGGATTATCTTCAATAAAAAAAAAACCTCAAGGGCTTTGGAGTGGGGTCCGGACCCCTAGGACACTCCCCTTGAGTGGGCCACTGGAGGGGGGCATGGTGATCAAAAGTTAAAGAACCGCTATTCTATGGTATGAAGATTAGGAGAAAAATAATTAGAAAGAATAATTTCAAAGTTTAATATTTTGCTATAAAAGAGTTGAAATTTGTCGAAAAAAATTTGGAAAAGTCTTAATTTTGGTTAGTTGACTTTAAACTCAAAATAATCATCTTCTATGATATAAATAATTAGAAGTGATGATTATTAAAAAGTGAGTGTATAATGTACATTGCAAAACATTTCATATTTCAGCTCTCTCTCTCTCTCTCTCTCTCTGCAACACCGAGTCAGTCCGATACAAGCTTTTTTCTGTCTTCTACTTTATCGTACCCTGCATTTTGGACTGTAGGAGCCTTTTCATTTTCAAATAATAATAATAGTAATAATAATTCGAAAGAAGCTATTAAAAGTACTTAATGTTTTTTTTCTTTTAGCTATTTATTACGTGTCCTCTAATGGCAATAAATTCCCTTTAACCAAAAATTCTTTGACTTTTTAACAAAAGGAGATTGAATACTTATAAACTTTCCTCTTAAATAAGTACTTATATTTTCCCTCTTGTCAGTACTCAACATAAGTTTTATTTTAATTTTATTTTTCCTTCATCTATATATCCTACAAACATATAAAATAATATTTTAACTAATTTATATCAATAAACTTTGCTTTTCAATGATTATTTTCCAATAATAATTATATATAACTTATATTGGTTTCTTAAACTAACATAAAATTAACTTTTAATGAAATTATCTATGAATGTGAACTATATAAAATGAACAATTTAATAACATTGTTAACATTGTTCATTTATTAAATATTATAGTTATTTCTTCATGTTATTTTTAAGCTATTTATTATCCAAATATAGTTGTTAAGCTGACAAATAATATTATTGTTAAGCTAGTAGTCATTACAATTATTGTTGTACTAAGAAAGTTTCTAAGACGGTACAAAAAGATAAAGATTTCCCCCAATTACGTAGTTAAAAAAAAGAATTGCTGCAATAATATAGCGTATGTATATATAGCTTCAAATATATAAAAAATCTCTTTTCACTTATATAATATATATTCTCAGTCCTTTCAAACCCAAACAACCAATAAATGCCAGTATACAAAAGCCCCTACGTTTTCAAGTTTGAAATCTCTTTACATCTGCAATCCCAAGTTTTATACTTTGAGTCCTGTAAGACGCACTCAAATGTAGGTTCAAAAGCAGCTCATTATGCGGAGAATTCAATACTCCTTGATTATGAAAGGTTCTTGAAATTCAAAAGTTGGCACATTTGGTTTCGAAGCTTGAGGAGTTTTGAATGGCTTCCGATTTCGAGAATAGAAAGCATTACTAATGATTCTAGTCTTCGCCGTGATTGGAGAAATGCGAATCATTGATGCTGCAATCAGTCTCAGAAGATTTCCAATAAATTTTAACAAACGTTTCAATATAGATTTCTTTTGATACTTTCCCGCATAATAGTGGAATTAACTTAAGTTATAGAAGTTATAGTTAGGGAGAAAGAGAGAGAGAATTTCTAGAGAGAATTTTAAGTATCCTGAAACTGTATAAAATTATTTTAAAATAGGAAGTTTCAAAAGCTTCCATTTCAAGATGAAAAGGAACTTTTCAAAATGCTTAATAAATCAGTGGAACTAAATATTTTTATATATATTCGGTCTTTATTTATATATTTTTTAAAATATTGTATTGATCAAAATTTTGTTGAACCTCTTACCACAAACTTTTACATAATTCATGGAAAAAGGAAATTAAATAAAACTTCATTGACTTTTTTTATTGCCGTTGTATTTTGGAGCTACACGAAAACTATTCGTAGCAGGCCTCGTTAGTGAGAGCTATATTAACGTCACACTATAAAGCTGCATGAGGGCTATTGCCGAAGGACCTCGTAATTCTTAACCATGGTCAAAAGATGAGGCTGACATCAGAGGTTGCACACCCTCTCCTAACTTTCATAACACACCAACGGGGAAAGTTTGAGCGTCGACATATTTTGCCTGAATCAGTTCCCTCTGCATGGCAGGTCTTCAGAGGTACTAGGCTCGAAATGGCACACAGGCAAGTGTCCGTTATCTTGACCATTAGGCTACCTCGGTCTGAATCCGTTATAGTGAACTTCAGTGAGTGAGTGAGGGGAGGACGTTTGAGCTCTCGAAAGATTTAACGTGCATCGCTCCCTACACGGTGGGTCTTCAGTGGTAATGGTTTCGAACTCATGACACGCTAGCCATGATCCGATACCTTGACCATTTGGCTACAGCGGCCACTAGTGAACTTCAGATAGGTTTACCAGAAATAAAGCTATCGTTGTTGGCATCATAAATTAGAGAAATTTAGTTGGAAAATGTCCCACCCTCAGTGAGTAAGACTAGTTTACAAAATGATAAATGCATGAAAAAAATACGTTATAGAGTAAGCGAGTGAGTGAATATTAAAGTCTCACTGTTCAGCTACGCAAGGGTTTTTGACGACGAACCACGAAATTTTGAACCATGGATCAAATGACGAAGACGACACCTGAGCTGGCACCCCTTCTCCTAACTTCCCCGTCACTCCGATAGGAGGTTATTTGAGCTTCTACATATTTAACGTGCATCGGCCACCTCTACACGGCAGCCTTTTAGAAGGACCAGTCTCGAACTCATAACACGCCAACTTCGAGTCCATGATCTTGCCCACTAGGTCACCGAGGCCTCGGACCTCGTAACTTTCAACCAAAGTCAAGTGATGAGGATGTGATAGCCCACTTTTCAAACTTCCATATCACGCCAACATTTGGACTCAGAGTTTCAATGGATTTAACGTGCATCAAACCCATCAAATGGTAGACCTTCAGTCGCTCTAGGACTCAAACCTACTACTTTACAACACTGACTATAAGTTTGCGTTTTTGACCTCTCTCTGCAGTCAGTTCATGATACAACAATCCTCATTATTCTTCAAAATATTTTGAATATAAGAAAAAGATTATGAACTATGTATTTAGTGTTTTTCAAACAATATTTTTGCCTGAGAAATCAGTGAATATTTAATTAAATAAATTAAGATTAAATATACACTGCTGATTCAAATATTTATCAGATTAAACATATACTACAGTATTAAATTTAATTTTTGATTCGCAGCATTGAATTTTCGTTCTGAAGTTTTATACTAACTATTTATGTGAACCTTTTTGCTTCAGTTTTGATTATATTCACAAAAATTACTTCGTTATGAAAAAATATGATAAATTTTTGTTAAATACGGGATTATAGTATAAGAAGTCTGTAAAGGGAAGCTGAAGAATCATCGTATTTACATATAAACTCCTTGCTGGCGATTTTTTTCTAAATGTTGATTGAAAGTCAAAGATTTGTCGAGTAACGGAAACTAAGTACCGTTTCATTCTACCCCAACCGCAGCTGTAGTATTGGAGTTCAACCTTTGCGTACTTGTATCTCAAATTCTTTGTCATTCCAGTGATGCCATTATAACCGGATTGTGTTGTTTTTACTCATGTTAGTGAGCCTTCAAATGTTTAAGACAATTGTGGATCCCTCCAATTGGGAAGCGTTCTGTGATCCATTTTTTGAACGCAAAGAATGTTAAACCAGTTTAAAATCATCGCTAACTTGTAGAGGTTGTAATGCTTGTCGGTTCCTGCTTCCCTCCGATCCCCTTGTCTACCTTCAGACCCGGCCAGAGGTGTGGGAGGAGCTGAATAATCAGTAGACACGGATTCACTCTAATTATTTTATTGTTACCAAAATATCAATCAGACACAATAACAATCTAATTAAGATAGATGATTAAATAGCAGAGCTCGAAGGTGAGACCAGTTAGCCTGGAGATAATATTACGGACCTTCAACTGATTCCACGATAACTAATACAAGCTCAACATAAATTACGCCACACACTAATAAGATAACCTCTCTTTAAAAAATGAATCACGATACCTGATCTTTTATGAAGTCGAGTCCTACTGTTGAGGCCATTAACACCGTCGAGTGATCCTCCTTTTAGAATTCTTCAATTGATAAACTCAGATTTTCACTTAATAAATTTACGAACTTCCACTCACCAACTAACTCTCAAAATTCGAGAATACAAAATTTATATAATATACTTATTTTGCACAATCACGCTTTCTTCCTTCAGTGAAAGTTGGTTGGTAAAATTATTGCCCCAGAAGAGTCCCCAAGGGGTTAGTCATAGACGCTTATAGACCCTTCACACACACACACACACAATAATAATGAAAATGTAATCACTGAGATGAAATGGTAAGAAACTTGGTTCGACGATTAAATGACGGGAGGATTAATGTTAATGACATAGCAAGGAGTGGGTGGTCTTCTGTTATCAATGATGGTTTGGTTTGAAAAAGTGAATGAAGAAGTTCGTGAAAACAGACAGTCTACAATAAGATTGCTTTGTGATGAATTCCCTCAAAGAGCCACCATCGGTTTAGCAATCTTTCTTTTCAGGGGCGGCACCTTTCTTTGAAAATAATGTAGACTACTTGGTTTCGCGTTATGTAAATTACCTGAACGGTAATGATAATTATGCAGAAAAATAGTTCCCGGTATGTAAACAAGAAATTTTGTTTTTAAAAACAGATTTCTAATGCTAGTTTTTCCAAAACGGTGCTTAGTTTCTGAACATCGCTTGTATTATACTAAATCTAACAGCTGGACATGTTTCAGCTCAAAGAAGAGGCTGCTGTAGTTGAGTAGTTCATGATCGTAATCCTGTGGCAGGCATTATTGAGTCGTGGTTTCCAGTTCTAATGCTACTGAAGATCCGCCATGTAGAGAGGTAGATTCACGTTAAATAATTCCAGGCTCAATCAAACTCTTCGCGTTGGCATGATGTGCAAATCTGGAGAGGGGCTGCAGCTCCAATGACATCCTCATCATTTGAATGAGGCTTATATTTACGATGTATGTTGTCCTTAACCCTTGATGTTATTGAAAAATCATACCAAAACGGCAAAAACAAAAAATTGGTGAAATTCACCATAGGTTAACAATAACATGGGGTTAGTTCGTAAGTATATTGGAGGATGTTACGTATCAATACGGATATACGAGGTGTGGCACAATAAAAACGAGACTTGTCCAATAAATCATTGTACTTATAGAATCGGTTCTCCATGACAGTATCACCTTCGAACTAGTTCCCTTCAGCATTCAAACATTTCTGCATTCGGTGATGCCATTGCTGGTAACAGTTCTGGTACGAGATTTTTGGAAGTTCCTTTAAGATATTTTCCGCTTTTGCCTGAACCTCACCAACTGAGCGAAAATGGGTTCCCTTTCAGCAAGATTTAGTTTTCGGCAATAAAAAAAGTCTCATGGAGTCAGGTTGATAAGAAGGATGCCTTATGATTGTAATGTTTTGCTGGTAAGAAACTGCTGGACAGATATGGCCATGTGAGCGGATGCATTGTCTTGGTGCAACAGCGATCCATCACATCCGGCATTTTTTCCCGAAGTTTTTTCCCGAAATCTTTTTATTACTTCAATATAGTAGTGTTGATTAACATTTTGCGACTGATGTGAATGAGAACCCACTCATATCACGAATTTTGGCAATGTTTTGGTCTGCAATCCCTTACCTTCGGCGCCCAGTTCATCATCTTTCACACTGACTCTTCCCTGACTGAAAACCTCTTATACCATTTAAACACATGTGTACGAGACAAAGTTTTGTCTCCATAAGCCTCGGTTAATATTTAAAATGTTTTCATCGCTCATTTCTTAAGTTTCACAAGAAACTTGACATTTGATTCAACACTTTCCCGGCAGAATGCAGTTGCACGTGTTCACTCAATGAGACAGTACTCCCAACTGGCGTGATCAATTAAAACGAAACTGGCCACGAGGATAAAAAGGGTATGTGGGATGACGTCACCAAAACAGTTATTGCCAACTCCACTCCTTTTCCAAGCTACACACTTAATCTCGTTTTTTGTGTCGCACCTTGTATGAATGAAATCAATATCTACAACTCGTTAAATATTTCATGCATTTACATCTATATCTGCATTGATACAAAAAACTAAATTGTCATTGATACCGTTATTTAAAATGACCGATATAGATATTATAGTATAACAAAATAACTATCTGATCTATTATAAATAAAAAATCCACGATCTTGCCAAATATTGTATATCAAACTTTTCTCAACTATTGAAGAATTAGAGAAATTTTGAAAATAGAAAATCATCTTTTTGAATGTTTTGCTTTCTTATCATTGTATAACATTTGTATTATTTTAAGCTTAATGGTATTTAATAAATCAATAAATAAAGAATTCTTGTATTGTGTTACTTAATACAATTGATTATATCTTATCAAAGCATGAAGTAGCATTTATTTTATTAAGAGTATATGTTACTATTATTTGTAAATTTATTAAAAAAAGGATTTTTCTCAATAAAATCTTAATGATTAATGTCATTTCTTTTTTATGTAAAGCACCGTAAGAAATTTTTTGAAATAGGTTCAAGTAATTAAAAAATACTTATTTGCGTCAGTAAATATAAAAAAAAATTATTGATGAACCGAGTTTTTCTTACAAGGATTCCAATACTATTAAATCTAAAAATGATCTTTAAATAAAAATTGTCTAGTTGTCAATAGACGGAAAACTTATATTTTAAAGTTACATTTATGTGGTTTTTATAAAAAAAAAATCTAGATTTTGAATAGAAACATAAGAATAATAAATTAATATGAAAGAAAAATTTATTAAATTTTTCTTAAAAAAAGTGTACGTTAGAAGAATGTGTGTGAAAAAATCAGAATTAAGATATTCAAAAAATTTATTTATGAAAAACCAAAACATCGAAACACACATATTAAAATGTACAGGTAAACAAAAATAGTTTTTAACAGAAATTTGGAAACATCAGCTCAGATTTTTCTATAATTATATATATCAGTTTAAATAACGTAAGTATATTTTTAAAATATATGCATTTTTATAGGTCTTTTTTTATGCTTGTTTATTTTGAAGAATTTCTTTAGGTAAACATGAATGTGCCATTTCGCCTTATTGTAGCTTAAATTAGAATTCAATTTATAAGTATCTTTGAAAAAATAATTTTTTTATTAAATCCATTTAAAATCTAATATACTATAATATTGTACAACGTGAATTTTGCTTAGTTAAATATATGCATTTGATTATGGTTATGAAAGGAAATAAAAAGAAAATAAGAGGTTTAAGAAAAATAACGATATGAATGATAGTTATAGAAATATCTTTTATTTCATCTCGAAACTTATAAACATCATGTTTTTAATGAAGAAGCTAATTCGATCAACTTATATAAATATATTTTTTAAAAAATTGCTTTGATGAGAGAAAGATAGAGAGATCAAACGTCGCTTCAGAAATATCGATTATAAACTTTTTGCCTTTTTGTTATTTATGGCGTGCAGTTAAAATTATTACTGCTAATTATTCTCTGCTTACTTGCCCAAAAGTAAATGTAGATGGTGAAAAGTTGATCATTTTGATGTTATCAGAAAAAAATTAATAGTATTTATACAAACATATTTGAAATAACCTTTGATTTGTATAATCGTCCAATTTAGAATCCTTAGTTCGAGTATTTATTAGGACTAACAGTATCAGCGCAAATGACGCTAAACAAAACTGCCATCAATGTTAAAGGAAATTAAATTATAGTTTTTAATGTATAGTTAAATTATTTTAATTACTGAGGTTAGTTAACTTCCGAAATATAATTTTTGTTTTTTTGGAATTTGATTTATATTGTATTTTCTTTTTCTTTGTCTTAAAATAAGCCTTAATCTCAGATTTAATTAAATTCTGCTTAAATGAATGTTTTTTTTAAGTAAATATTCCCTATTATTAAGTAAGTATTCTCAAACATTTGACGATAAAAAATTTCTACCTAACACTATATAAATTTGTGTTGTACTAATAGATAAATATTTTTAACGATTCTAAAAACATTTAAAAAGTTTTAACGATAAAAAGTTTTTGAAATATTTGAGCATTGTCAGATCAAAATATCTATTTTTTATTCCGTCTAATGTTTAAAAATGTTTAAACTACGTTTTAAGCTACGAGGAAATATATTATTGTTTATTTATATAAATTATTTGTATTCTTCTTCGCAAAAACGACTTTTAAGCAATGGGTATTGGGACCAAATTTTGTATTTCCGAAGAACATTATACGGTTAGAGCGTAAAGCAATTTTTATACTCATTAATATAAATAAATTTACATGGTATTACTTTCAAAACTGTTATTTCTAAATACTTCAATTTTCATGTATATACACAATACGTGAGTCAATTGCCTTAAAATCCGAAGAATAACACGCATTTTAAATATAAAAAATAAGATCGAAAGTTTCCTTATATTTAAGGCTATCGTTTTTATACGCCGGGTATAAAAATGATAGCCTTAAATATAAAGAAAAGAGATAGACCTACGAAAATTAGACATCTACATAAATCGAAATGCTGTTTATTTAAAAGAAGTGACATTCCTTACGAATTGAGAGGGTTTTGAAGGTAGAAGTGTACTAGTTTTTAAAAAGCTTTGTATAATACTTAGAATAAATGATTTAAGGTATCCGAACACGTTGAAAATGACCAAATTCAGTCAAGACAGATATTTTTGTTTTTTATTTTATTGAATAGAGCTATATTTTGACTTTACGAAACATACTTTGTTTTGTTTCTACACTACATAGAGACCAAGTTACAATAAATTTTATAAATTTAGAAAAACCGGAAGTGCGATTTTGATCTACCAGAAGTGGGCATTTAAATTGCTCAAAATCTATAATGGCGAGTCTGATAACTCAAAATATTACGAATGTATTTCTATAAAACTTTTTGAACCTAATACCTGTGTTATTTTATAGAAAAAGTACTGAAATATTTCTTATTGTATGAATACTTTTTGAATTATGGTTTGTTATTTAAATAATGGTCTCATAAAGAATGTAATATTTCTTATAATGTTTACTCAATCAGCTCTAAAATTTTCAAATTTTATTAAAAAAATAAAATTTTAGTACATTTTTAGATAAATGTATCTAATTTGTTTTAGTAATACTTTTACTAATATATGTTTATTACTTTTTTCTCTAACTGCTTTGAAGTTTTTCAAAAATATTGCTAAAATTTCACTTATAATTGTGATTTTTGTAAAATTCAGGTAATTTATTTTAAAATTTGATAGTTAAATAGTACTAGTTATTGTTATTGAGTCCTAAAAGAGCATTTATAATGTTTTAGTATGCTATTTTGTAAAAAGTACCCCGAACGTGTTCGTATACCTTAAAACATTATAGCATTCCATTATTTCTTAGGTATTCTTGTAAAAAGGGTATGTGAGTTATACGGGGAATATACATAAAAATTAAAGAAAGACAGCTAGAAAATATAGGTGCGCATTATACACCGGATTTTACGGCATTTATGAAATTTAGTTTCTTTTAAATATTCTTGCTATGAAAGTTTAATTTTTGAAGTCATATTCCAAGCATTTAAAATTGTTAAAACTTAGCAGGTCCCTTTTTTCATGAATATATTTTTTTAATTTTCACTATCATTTCCAAAAAAATAAAAAATTTAAATGTGATTACATTCATTCTCTCTAATTGTACATGCTTCAATTATAATCTGAATAATCAGCAATGTTGGAAAATGTTTCTCTAAATGACTCAAACCTGTTTTAATAGATTTCTCTGTGGTTTATAATGCAAAGAAGGGTATTAGAGGTCTAAAATTAGTCTGCGCTTACTTTGCAGTTTTTAAAAATTTACACTGTTCTACGGTAATGTTGAAATGACGCGTAGTAGTTTTGTAGAGAAACTTTGAGATACAACCCTGAGTGTGTGTGTGTGTGTGGAAATTCTTTATTTTATGAATTCTATTTGAAGGATTTTAGAAATTTTAATGACGTACTTTTCGCTAATGGTTGGGTTTTCTGGGATTGTACTTAAAATACTAACTAATTAGTTTAAGGGATAACAGACAGAACAACATTACATCTCATTAGTATATTTTGGAAGTAGTAATAAAATGAGTCAGTTCTTGATTTAGACACATATATGTTCGTGGAATAATTTGGAAAGTATTTGAAGTTATTTTGCCAAATCCTTTTGCATTACTTCTGTGGCTTACAAAATGGGAAATTTTGGAGAAGTGTTGATAAAAAAATAATAATACTTTTATCTAAATGTATAAAGAATTGCTATTTTGGGATCATACATATAATTTAATAACAAAAAGCTAACAGGAATTAATTAATTTGTGTGCTCCCTTCTAAATATGATGAATAAGATTGTTCTGGTTAGTACTTTTTAAAATAATTTGATCTTTAAAAATAATATAATTGTTTTTGCTTTTTTTTAACAGCAGTTGATATAGTGCTTTGAATTTATCACGAAATTAATAGTATTGGTGAGATTTAAAATAAGCTAACATTTTATTATTTATTTATAGCTAAGCCAAAATTTTAAATGTATTCAAATTAGGGGAATAGGTTTTCCCCGAACAAATCATATTAATGGGATAAAAAGAATAATGATAAAACGTTAAATAAAATGAAAATGATGAACCCCAAATTTATTTCAGTTTAAAAGGATGTAAAATTGAACTGAATTTTTTAAAGGCATAAATTAAATGTCGTATGTGATTTTTTTTTCATTTAAAATATAATGATTTTTGTTTAAAAAATGGTTTTTTAAATGTTTATGAAAACCTTACACATCTAGAACTAGGAATAATGTTTTATATATAAGTATAAATAAAGCGTAAAAGAGTGTTAGTCACAGTGAATCACAAAATATATTTTCATAATTCCTCTTGTGTTAGTACCGATTAATTATTCATATAACAGTCAGGCTAAATCTATTTTGTATTAAAGGAAAATTAAAAACTTCTCTTATGATTGCAAAGCCATGAAATTCATTTCAAAAGTTTGGTGTACAAAAAATTTCAATAAAATTAAAAAAATCTTACCTCGATTTATAAATTACTTCCTTTACGGGATTCTCAAAATTTTCTTTCCGAGTGCATAGAAAACCCTAATAAAACTAAAACCCTGCTTGAATTTTAAATCCCAAGTTATATTAATATCCGTACAATATTAAAGTAATGAAAGTTTAATATTTAAGCTTATCATTTTATTGAGTTTTAAAGTAATAACTTTCATTTTAAAACACATTCGTTTCTTGTATTACATCAATAGGAGAACCAGAAAAATTTAATTAAGTTGTTTATATTTCGAAAAGTTGAAAATTGAAAACTGGTATTGTTGTAAATTGTTGTTAACTTTTATCAACATTTCAAAGAAGGTTAAAATTTAAAATTAAATTGGTAATAAATAAAATTACTTAGATCGAAAATATCGCATCTTATCAATATACGCTAGCTTGCATATTTGCTTACTAATAAAATAGAAATATGCATTCAAACAGAAGATATAAAAAATTCAGTAATATATTAGAAATACACAAGTTCATAAAACTATGATAATATTTAAAATTTATTTTGTGGCATTTATTCGTTATTGATATAATAATGAAATTTATACATGACATTGAAAATAGTTTGATCTTGAGGTAGAAATATCAAATGAAATGAATTAAGATGACTGAGTTTGGAACCACGATTTTGCAAAAATGTATAAATTAATAACTTTTGATATTTAGTGTTAGTTGAATTAGAATAAACACATAAAATTGTCTTAAGATTATTATTCAAAGAAAAAAAAATTAAAAGTCTGTTAAGCTTGTGACGGGGCTATCCGCGTGAATTCAATACTAATCCTCTTGGGAAACTTTGGGGCCAGCATTTATACTATTGCAAAGCCTCTTCGGGAAAACCACGAGATATTATAGAAGTAAATGGTTAGATTAGCTATTGAAGAAAATAGATTCAGTACCGACCTGAGGTTAGCAAGTATTCGTCTCCTTGTCCATTCTGATAACTGAGATTACTTAGACGGAATATTAGATTTGAATATTAGAATTGAATATTAGAATTGAGTGTTAGGATTAATCGAGGTATTAGGGAATCACTACTAAGTTTCCACTTATAATTAAACTTGTGATTGTTTATGTGTTGTCAGTCCTGAATAAATAATTATTACTATGGCTTTTGTTGGTGATGATATGTTTCCTCCCACACTTAGAGACACGCCGGGCAGTGTGAACGGAGTCCAAAATAGGACTGAGTCATGACAAGCTGTAATTTTTAAAACAATGAAGAAAAAAATAAAAAAATTTCAAAAGATTCTCCTTTTATGAAAAATGCATCTATAATAACAATTTGCAATAACTTCTTTCTTTTTTTTTTACCTATATATAGCTTTTTGTACTAAGCCTGAGCTAGATTTTTTGAAATAGACAACTTAAAAGTAAATTTATTGATATTTTAATACATCAGAGTAGAGAAACTTTAACAAAAAATATTGATTATTATTTTAATTGATCGCAACTCTAAAAGTAGTTTAATTCTATTTCAAACTTTTAGTTTTGTCTCTGAAGAGTCCTAGCTATACATATAAGCAAAATATTATTATAACAGAAGCATTTTACATAAAAGAATAATATTTTGAAAATATGTCATTCTTTCTTCATTTTTTTTTTAACAAAAAAATGCATTTAAATAGTTTTTTATTCTAACAACGTTCTTAAAACAACATATACGTATGTTCTAGTTATTCTAAATATAAAAAAAAACCATGATTCCAAGCGTCGTAAATCACTATACAATACATTTATCCCATTTAACACTTTTATTCCGTGTTATAACTCGGGATAGAAGTTTCCTTAATAAACACGTTTTACCCCTTAACTGCTGATTTAAAGTTACGACACTCGCTCCCCATTGTCACCGCTTTATACATAGGCTCGCGTATGCGGTATATTGAAGGGAAAAGGAAAAGAACAAATAAGCAAAATTTTCTCTGGAATATATATATAAGTAAATCCTTCTCAAACATTTTGTATGTGTGTGTATCAACGTCATTTTAATGCACTTCAAAATTTTCGGAATAGTTTTACTGAAAGCAGCGCGAAGAAAGACGTATATATACGTTCGGGGCATTTAACGCATCAGTTGAGGGAGACGTATATATACGTTCGGGCATTTAACGCATTGGATGAGGGAGACGTATATATACGCTGGCGTCCGTTAAGAGGTTAAAGTATCCGACTGGTTGCGAGAAGTTTTTTTTTTTTAAAAAATGAGATATGGAGATTTTTTTGTTGTTGTTATTTTTAGATTTGTTCAGTGCATTTTAAGAAAAATGTGCTAAAATTAAGAAGAGAAAAAGAAATTGTTATTACTAAAATGGGAAAAAATAGGTAAAAATTGACAAAAAATAGCATAAACGCGGTCCATTCTGTACCAAAGGTTTATGAATAAATTTTCAGTTTTTTAAATCTAATGTGTTGCTATATTATTCATTCAGGATAAGAGATATTTTCTTTTTTACAAAAATTAGAGTACTTTATCTTAGTTATTATACGAAATTGCTTAAAAAAACAGTGATTATATTCACATAAAGGACTGTAAATTTTGTAATAAAACAGTGATTGATAAATTTGAAGGTTAAAACACTTCTACGATTATACAGAACTTACAGAAAAAATTTCAGTTCATTATGTTCAAAACTCTTTTAGCAATCGCTGACCCCGTTTGATTATATTCAAAAAATTACATTTCGAGTAAAACGCGTTTTAAAGTATGACATCTTGGATAAAGTAATGCCATCTGCTTTTACTAAAACACTTGTAGTTTTTGGTCTGATAAACGGGAAATAATAAACTTGGTATTTTTATAAAGCTAATAAAATGGCCCATAAAATAAAATCATAAAAAAAAATTGTCAATTCTTGGCAAAATTCACAATTTTAGGATAGTCGGATTTCTAAGTGGCAAAGTCGAACGTTGGACTAATTGTAAAAATTTTCAACTATATTTAACTTAACAGATGAAATTAAATATTTAATGCCCAAAACTATAAATTGAAAGGAAGAAACAATCATTTTTGTGCTAAAGGTCTTCATAAAATATTTCCTTAAAAATATTAAGATTGCCAATTAGAAAAAACTACTTGGAAAAAAGTCGTGATGTATTTTATTATCTTTAAAGTAACAATTAATATCTAGTAATTCTGTCGCATTTTTATTTTTAGAAATGGAAATGGATATCCTGTGAATGTATATAGATATAAAAATTTATCTTTAGTCAATACATATACTTGTATACAACATGGCAAATAACTCTAAAATAAATCCTACTCAGAAATATCTATAAATTGATTCAAACTTTTAGAACTCTTTTAAACTCTTTATGTAATTCAGAGATTTTTTTACGTTTCTCTCTATTATTTATTTATTTCTCGTTCAAAAATAACCCAGAGAGTCTGATCAACATTTGTCAAATACTGCATCATTACCTTTATTCGTACTTCTTTCTAGCGAATAATCCCCCATCGTTGGAAAGGACCATTGAAATCTATCCATTCCATTAACTTCTAAAGATATAAAGTACTTTAAATAAAAGAAAAGTGTATCTAGTATTTTTTTCTAAATTTATTTCGAAAAAAATATTTGCTATTATACTCGGTAAATGTTTGGAAAGTTAAAAGCAGCAAATGGCTTTCTTGCTGTTATTATATCTTTTACTCTAAAAACAATACATTGGAAATATTAGGACAATTATAACATAAATAATCTGGAAAACAAATATAGATAAATAAACAAAGTAAAAAATTTGTTAAAAAAATATATATTGTGGTTTGATAATATTGAAGTAAATCTCTAATAAATTTAAGATATGAAATAATTTTGTGACACATTGCGCTATTATAACATAGGACATACTGCATAACAATATAAAAACTTTCATAAAACATCTCGCAATTCAATATAGTGGCAAAATTTTTTTTGTTTTAAATACATATATATTTAGATGATTATAAAGCTTTTTCATTCAAAGGTAGAATGGTCTTACAATAAATGCAAAGAAGTTTAGAATAGGCTTTTAAAAAGAAGTTTAGAATAGGCTTTTAAAATGAATAATTAAAAAACGTATTATAATTTTTATTGCATTTTTTATAAACCGACTGATTATTTTTTGGTATATATATAATGAGATTTTAAAATATGCATCCAAATAATCACATGGACATTTTTTTATTATACAAGAAGCAATATTGTTCATAAACTTTATGGTTTTTCAAGTCAAACTATAACGAGTACGCTAAGCTGCTTCTAATTTTGATAAAAATGAAAACAAAAGAAGAACTAATTAAAAAAATTAATGTGAAAAAAAAGAGAAAACAGTATGAAATTTTAAATCCTTGCTTTTTTTTTCTGTTTTTGTTCTTAAGTAGTAAAATGCACAGGGGGATTAAAAAATTGAGAAAAATGTAATTTTGTTTTTGTTTCTAAATATAAATATCGTATATAGTCGGTTTTTTTTAATTGAATTTTTATCGCAGATGGGATAAATACTTTAATTCTTTCTTTTCTCTCTTTTTACTTCTTTTGTATTTCATGTTCTAATAAAGAAAGTGATTTAAGGAAAGAATAATATTTAAATTGAAACAACTAATATTGCGATAAATTATTTTTCCTTAATTAAAGATAAGCTTTAAACTCACAAAGAACTTTAAGTAATATTCACTTCAGCTTTAAAATGGAAAATATTTCAGTTATTAGAGGAAAAAACAATCTATTAATTTTTAAAAAAAATTAATTTCCGAAAGGAGCTTACTTAGTTATTGATATGATAATCATCAAATGTCAAAAAATATAAAACATGAAAGACACCAAGTTCAAAAAAGTTTAAATTTAAAGAAAGTGATGACATAATAAACACAAGATTTTTAATTTTCAATTCTGCGAGTAAATAAAAACACACGAAATTAAAGAAGAAAACAAATTAAATAATTTTAGTTTTCTTTGTATGTACATTTCGTATGTTCCGGTATATTACGTGCACTTAATATTTAAAAAGCCATTTTTTTAGTCTTTAATACGCATTTTTTACAAAGAAATTTCAAACAAACATATTCAGATTTTTTAACTTTTGAAGTCATTTATTCAGAGTATTAAACGAGGCTTTTGAACAACAATACACTTAAGCTATTCGGTGGATGTTGGCAGGTAAAAAGAAAAAAATTACAAACAAAGAGAGACCACATGCGTCATACCAGGCTAGAAATAATGTGTGAGTATATAATAAAGGCATGGAATGTGAAACTAAACCGGATACAATTTAGAAGTCATTTAACAAATCTAGTATGCAAAATCTACAAAGAACGGAAAATGATTATTTATCTGAGGTTCAGAGTATCAATGATTGTAAGGAAGAAACAGAATTCGATGGCATACCTGAAGATAAAATGGAAGACGGATATGACGAAACTTTTATGTTATTCAATAATGACAGTTCATGAGGTATGCCAGTTCCATTAAATAAACAGTATTTTCTTAATATGTAAAATCTAATTTCTACAATCCTCATTTCTTTATTTTTAAAGCTATCATTTTTATATCTGATGTATTACGCACACCCGTAAATTTCGATATTTTTGTGTTAAAAGTGCTGGAATATACGGCATATATATATATATATATATATATAAACGAGCATCACAAACATGTTGTAACTGGCAATTTAAATATTGTTGAAGATAATACTCTTAGGGAAATAATGTCAAAAGGTACTAGTTATAGATTAATGATCTCCAATAATAATAATGCCATAAAAAAACAAATCTCTAAAGATATTTGTAACTTCATTACTAAATTAGCAATTAAATACACTTTTCCTATTGAAGCTTTTAATGAATTTAAATACAATGTTTTAAAAGAGTTACTGAAAAATAACTATAAAACTGATTGTGGATTAATTTACAAAAATCTTAAGCATCATATTGTAGAACTACAAAAG
This sequence comes from Trichonephila clavata, assembly GCA_019973975.1. Taxonomy (NCBI): domain Eukaryota; kingdom Metazoa; phylum Arthropoda; class Arachnida; order Araneae; family Nephilidae; genus Trichonephila; species Trichonephila clavata. The sequence continues at coordinate 23,457 of BMAO01013675.1, forward strand.
AATTTCATTATTGTTTATGTTGATAAAGTTCCGGGTAATTATGCAATTATTTGCAAATGGTTGTATGCTGATATGCTTAATAGACATTTTCATAATAATAATGCTTTTAAAAAATCTAATTCTAGCAATAGAGAAATTTTTAATCGAATTTCTGCTTTTTATAAAAAATTAGATTTACGCATTTCGGATATTAAATTCCCTCATATTTTCTTAACTCCAAAATTTCATAAAAATCCTATTAAATTTAGAACTATAACAAACGGCTTTAAAACTTATATTACACTTCCGGGTAGAAAGCTACAAAAGGTTATTCAATCCACATTAGACAGTATTGATAATTCGATTATAGTTAAGAATAGTTTGGATATCATTAAGTACATGCAAGATAAAAAAATTACTTCTATTCACACCTATGACTTTGAAGATTTATTTAATTCCATAGATATTGGGGATAGGGTTAAAATTCTCAAAATAGCCTATAACAAATATTCTTTGAATAAAATAATTAAGTATGATAAATATCTTTCAATTATTCATCTAGTACTATATGAAAATTATATTTTTCACAATAACTCTTATTATCAGCAAATTAAAGGTCTTCCACAAGGAGGACCTGCGAGTAACTGTTTAGCCAATATTTATCTACACTTTTATGAATATGATAACATTAGTATAGATTCTTGTTACTTTTTTAGATACATAGATGACTTAATCAACTTTAGTAATATAGTAAATTTTGTTCCTAGTTTTAAATATTATCCCCTATATTTGAAATTATTAAAAACCAATTATAATAATGACTCTGCAAACTTTTTAGACCTACAATTAATTGTTAAGAATAATATACTAATTAGTAATATTTTTGATAAAAGAGACTCTTTTGATTTTAACATTATTAAAATGCCTTTTTGGGAAAGTAACCTACATCTCTATCTATTTTTAGAAATATCATCTTAAATTTTATAAAAAGAAATAACGATTTAGTCACAGATAATGATGTTAAGCAAAATAATTTTAAGCTATTCCGCAATAATTGCCTGGAATACAACTATCCAAGTAACTTCATTTTTAAATATATGTCTAAATTATCTCTCTAATTCTCCTTCTCAAAGTTTAAGTATTATTCTTTGTTTTTTTCTCCTTCTGTTTTTTATTATTTTCAATTTGTTTTAGTTTGCTTTGTTTAATTACAAAAAAACTATCCAGGTGGCGCCACTAATTTTTGCATCTGGTTTTATCAACTTAACATGTCATTTTTAACGATCATTTAGCGTATTGCTCTCGTACGTACAGTTTTTCCCGCTCTCCGGTTATTTGCATTTTTTCATGTAAGTTTTTGCTTCATTATTCCTTTTCAAAATTATTTTTATTTGTATTTTGTTAGGATTCATTTCCTTTCATATTTTCTATTATTTTTATTTTATTTTTCTTTTGGTTGCAAATTACACGTGGTTGGTTTTAGGCCTAACTTTTCAATATTGGTATGTTTTCCTGTTATGTATAAAGTTTCTGCTGAACAGGGGAAGGTAGGATCCATAAAATATATTTAACCCTAATTTTGCTGGTCCTAATTCAGCAACAGCTTTAGAAATCATAACAGATCTTCATTTTAGTCTATTGACTATTTTGGCTTCTTACATTTTAAAGTTCTAATTCTGTTCCATGTTCTACATATGCTTAGTTAATTCTTCTATAATAAACTCTTCCATTATTTTTAAAGTGTGTTTCTTTAAATCTGGTTTGAATCTTCTAGCTTTGTTAGTGATATTATTTTGTATTATCAATTTTATTATGCCATGTATTTCTTTCATTTTATGTTACTATATATATATATATATATGTTACGCGGTGAAACACCGAAATCTGGAGAATGTCGACATTCACCGGTGAATGTCAACAAACACATAGTCGCTTGGTGTATGTCCGAAATATTTGCTAAATACCCTTATTTCTGACTTTCACCGGAGAATGTCGACATTCACCATGCACTAATGGTGAATGTTGAACATATCCGAGATTTATATATTTTTTCTCCGTAATTCAGTCGCGATAAATTTTTCGCCTCTCTTTCTGAGAGGAATAACTAAGAACTTAAAGCACACAGTACATTCAAAATGAGAAAGGAAAATAATAGAAGTAAAAGACCTACTTAATTATACAGTACGTTCTAAATGAGAAAATAAATAATAGTAATAAAAAACTTACTAAATTATGTGAATCAAATCTTATTTATTGCAACAACTTAAACTATTATGACACTTTGAATTGCACAAGATTCCCTTGCTTTTACAACTGCATTTATTTGTGGAACACTTCCTTTTGCAATGACAGCGTGTATAGCCTTGCCCAACGCTTCTCGAATTAGCTGCAGCTGCTTCTCTCAGCGAAATTTCTTGAAAATAAATCTTATCTATGGAAAGGAGCTGTTCTTTACAAATTTCGAACTGATTACGTGTGTAAAGCTGCTTGAGGGTACCGTTTTCATTTGCAAGTTTACAGAAGTCGAAGTCTTCTATTCTAACAACAACCGCTAACATATTTCGGTTATCTGTACTGCCACGGTCGACATCAGGGACCGTGAAAGAGATTCAAGCTCCTCTCTTTTCGACCTGCATCAGAGCTTATCTGTGATTGTCGACATACACCGGTGAGGGTCCGAATGTACAAGAATGTAATGAAATATTCGATCTTTCACCGACGTATTGGGTGTTTATTGACATTCACCGGTGAATGTCGACCCGAATGAGATCCATGCAGTATATGAAACCGGACACTATATGAATATTCGAAAATTATCACATGCAGGAAACGTGCTTGAAGAAAAAGCAAAATAGGTGCAAAATGTCGTAATTTTACCTTTATTGTGGAAATAATCAATTATTTTTCTCTGAACATTGTACACCTTTTTTTTCGCTGCAAGGTCTCTGATTCACTTAAGCAGCAGTAGTTGAGTAGGACAGCACTCTGTTGTTCGTACCACACAATAACTGTCTTTAACGCAGTAAACGCGTCAGCATTTGATGGTTCCTTGCTACTTTCGTTTTTGCTGTTGTCCTCGTCTTCATCCGTTTCATCGGCGACAGGGTCGGATTCTTCGGGAGGTCGGATTCACAATCTCGTCATAATTTGGCATTTGAAATCCACAGTCTTCTGCATTGCTCCGCTTTCTCCATTCGCGAAACGGTTCAATATTTCAAGTTTTGTTTCTACTTTCAAGACGTTGCGCTTCCGTTTTGAATTCGAAGCCATAGCAGTTCACAACTCAACAAAAGAGCACGTATACACTTCCTCACTTGGAAACAAACTGACCTAATATTCCGCGCAGATGTTTACCAAATCACACAACTGAAATTCCCCAAATATCCCTCACTTTGGGTTTTACCGTCACTTTTGGCTTCAAGTGAAACAACTGTTGAGCATTGCACTGTTCGAAAACATATTCAAAAACAGCACATGCAGATGAAGAAAAAAAACTGGTTCGGATATTTGGCGCTCTGGAAAATAAACGTTCGGATAAACGGACGCTCTGGAAAGTAAACGTTTGGATAAACGACGCTCTACTGTTCTTGAAATAGGTTACATTCTCGTGCATTTCCTACAGATTGTTTAATCTCCTATTCAAATTATTCTAATATTGTTATAGAAATTATTTAATCACATTTTTCTGTTTTCAATATACCCGAATTTAAATAAAATTCTTTATGCGTTTTTATAACCAAAATTTTATAGCCTTAATTTTTGAAAAGAGTAATAAAAAGTGGGAAATTTTAATCTTTTAAATATATTTGCTCCATAACATTCAATCCTAAAGTATTTATATGCATGCATATAAACAGAATTTCAAAATATGTTACTGAAGTTAAAATTTAGATGGAGTTTGTACGCAACACTTAATAATGTAAAAAAATAATTTAAAACTAAATATGGATTATAATTCTCAATATTTAGGATTTTTAACCAATAGTAGACATGAATATCTTAACAATCGTCTGTACTAGAATTAATATTGCTCAGAAGAATCATGGTAAGGTCCTTTATGATTCATGTATAAAAAGTAAGCAAAACATCAATTTCCAAACGCTGAATCCAGTATCATTAGAATAAATCACTGTCAAAAGCACTGGATAATAAGTCATTTTTAATGACTTTGTAAAATATGTAATCACACAGAAAATCAAAGTTTCAGGAATTTCAACGTAACCCTATAAAGCAATAAATCAAAATGAGACATTTAGGATCTAAATGTAATTTCGCCTTTGTGTTCGATAGATCATCGGTTTGATGTATTTTTGGCTTATTTTTGTTGAAGATTACTCTTGTCACAGAAAAATGTTGTCAGTTTTAATATAATAAATTACGACACAACTTCGATGAGTCAGTTTGGTTGAATTCAATGTTTATTTTTAATTTTTCTTTATTGAACTTGGAAGAATCTGACATCAGAGATTTTAGTATCGTTTGCTGTTTTATCAGTAATGTAAAATGAATGCTTTCATAATTCCATATATTTTACAATATTCTGAATCGTAAAAAAATAGACAGATAAATTGCTATTAGATGAATGATTAACGAGATAAATCCGGAATGAAACATTGAGAATTTTCTTTGTAATTTAGAATGATAGTTATTGCATGATTTATCAATATAATAAATGATTTATAAATTTGTTTCAATTCTCACTAGAAAATTTGGTGTTGATCACAAAAACTGATAGCTTTATTTAGTGAAAAAGCTTTGGATATTAAACTAAATGAAAATCCCACATATAAAAAAATCAAAGGAATGCAAATTCGAGTTTTTAAGTTATGTAAAACACAAGTATTCATGATATTCTGTTGTTTAGATAAAAGTATTTAATTTTATAAATAATTAATAATTTTATAATAATTTTTAATTATTAAAAGTATTTAATAATATATATGTAAGACTATTTTTATTTTTAAATAGATCATACTTATAGATTTATTATCGAAAATAAAAGCAAGATTTTTATTTGAAAAAAATAAAGTAAATTAATATTTTGTCCAGGCCATATCGGCCGCCATATATAATATGGGAGTCCCAGTCAACAAGGGCCTCAGCATAAGTAAGCAAAAAAATCGTAAAACGTTATCAATAGTCCCATTATGCAAAGATTCCTTTTCCAAAAAAAGAACCCGAGGGAATTTTGATACAGGGCCCTACTCAGGATATGTTACGCCAGTGATTAGTGTTTACTTTCTTACTTTTTTTTTAAAAACTTTCAAGTTAAACGTCAACTCGAAATTTTATAACCCTTTTTCTTTAATAAATACATTTGTTTTTAAATTTTTCTTATTTTTTTGTTTGTATAAAAATCTTGAAGTATGTTTAGCGTTATAACATTTTCTTTTCATTCAAACTTTATAATATTTCAAAATTTGCAAAATGCTTTTTGTATATTTTTAACACTTGTATTTCGATTGTTAATATAAAATGAGTAAGTAAAATTACCATCTATAAATATTGAAGATTTGAACCTATATTTGTAATAATTTTCACGATACAAAAATTCTCAATGTAAATTTATGTATTTTTTACATTACATGTGCGTATTAAAACATATAACATACTAACTTTTAAAAATATTCTACAAAAAAAACTTTCCTTTTATATGTATATTTGTTTCATGCTAAATTAGATATCCATGTGGAGCCATAACATAGAAAAAAGAAAATAAAACATGATTTTTAAATATTAATAAATTGAGTGATTCCTTTAAAATGAAGAATATAATAAACTATATAACTCCCAGAATATGCTATTAAGATATGGCATTGCAATCGGAATGATTCTTCATCTGTAAAAGGGTCCATGGCTTCAATTTCATTCTAAAATATTAAGAAAAACAGCATTTATAACATTTTTAACAGATTTAATTAAACTACAATAAAAGGAAAATAATACTTTAATACACACTACTCTACTATATATATGTTACCATTGAAGTGGTAAATCCGTTATTTCATAGAATAACTAGGTATTTTATGAAATAACTGGACAAGTCAGTTAAAGTATATACAATTGAGTTCTACGATTTAACTAGGTATTTTATGAAATAACTGGACAAGTCAGTTAAAGTACATACAATTGAGTTCTACGATTTAACTAGGTATTCTGTAGAATAGCGATTAATTGATCGTTTAAGTATGAAATACGGCACTCGAAAGTTCTTTGAACTGCTTCTATCTATTTTGGGAAGGATTTTTCCGATTAGGAACTAGAGATGGCTGAATAAAACAATTGTACTCTAGATATCAGTTTAGTATACGTCAGCGGAGAGTTAATTTTCATTGGAAGAAATTTCAAATATTGACATAACGCTTCGATCTGTTGCAACAGCTCAAAGTTGCAATACTGGACACGGATTTAAAAAGTGCTCGTGAAAAAAAAATGTGTGATAGTTAAAAGTGTGTCTGTTTCAAAAATAATAAGAGTAGTGCAATCCAAAGTGTCATCTCAGCAATTCTTGCTCTAATAAATAATGAAAAATAAAATAAAGGTATCTCATAAAATTTGAATTAATATTATCTTACATTTTTGTTTTAAAAAGTTTGCGCATTGTTTTTATAAAGTAAAGTTTTTCTTCCTAGCATGTATTTTTGTTGATAATATTGAAATATAATCTATTTTTGCAATTATTCTTTTTCACTCTTTCTGTTTAACTAATGTTAGCAGTATGAGCAATTATACATTATATCATCTGCTTTTTCTAATTATTTATCAATCATTCATCCGCAGAAGGAATAAAATGTATTTTTTCGAGAGATATTAGCTACTTATGATAAATAAATTTATAAAATATCTTTGAAATTGTTTATTTTTCCTCTTTTTAAGGTATCCGAACACGTTTGGAGTACTTTTTAACAAAATAGCATACTAAAACATTATAAAGGCTCTTTTAGGACTCAATACCAATAAATATTACTATTTAGCTATCAAAATTTAAAATAAATTATCAGAATTTTACAAAAATCACAATTATAAGTGAAATTTTAGCAATATTTTTGAAAAATTTCAAAGCAGTTAGAGGAAAAAGTAATAAACATATATTAGTAAAAGTATTACGAAAACAAATTAGATGCATTTATCTAGAAAATGTACTAAAATTTTAATTTTTTTATTAAAATGTGAAAATTTTAGAGCTGATTGAGTAAACATTATAAGAAATGTTACATTTTTTATGAGACCATTATTTAAATAACAAGCCATAACTCAAAAAGCATTCATACAATAAGAAATATTTTAGTAAATTCTCTAGAAATAACGTAAATTTCAAGTTTAAAAAGTTTTATAGAAATACATTCGTAGTATTTTGAGTTTTCAGACTCGCCATGATAGATTTTGAGCAATTTAAATGCCCACTTCTGGTAGATCAAAAACCCCCTTCTGGTTTTTCTAACTTTATAAAATGGATTGTAACTTGGCCTCTAGGTGGTGTAGAAATAAAATAAAGTATGTTTCGTAAAGTCAGAAGATAGCTCTATTCAATAAAATAAAAAATAAAAATATCTGTCTTGACTGAATTGGGTCATTTTCAACATGTTCGGACCCCCTTAACTGTATATCCTTAGTTATTTCATAGAATAATTAGGTAAAGTACGAAATTTTTCATATATTATATACTTTAACTGATTTGTCTAGTTATTTCATAAAATATCTTGCTATTCTATGAAATAACTGAATTATACACTTTAACGGTAATATATACATAATCAAATGGAGTTAAATGAATTGATTATTATTCTTATACAATACGAATAAATGTTACTAAGTACGCAAAATTTACTTCTTTATACATACCATTCATATTGTATAACAATGTATGTCAAGTCTGTTACTCAATATCATTAGCACTCATTATCGCATTTTGTAACAGAAATAGTCTTCTAAAAACATTCGGAAAGCAATATTTTAAGCCTAATCACAACTACACTTAAACGGTAAATTACCAATTAAACGTGTAATGAATGCTTCGACTTTTACCAATTTGGGTTATTGCCAGATTAACCCCCTAACTTCTTGTCCGTTAAAATTTCCCACTGACATTTAAGGTATTTTCAAACTCAGCTGGGATTACGGTAGGTTCTTTTCCCGATAAGAATACATCGATACCACGCACTACTGGGAAGTAATTACCACTAACATTTTGCTTTTTCGCCGGGTAGGGGTGCAGTCAGGGCCGCTTGTTTAATTTGAAATCGATCCTCGCGTATTTTAAGGGAAATCGCTCCTGCCCATGACGTTAAATATTAATCACTTGTATATCCGGCAATAATAATGAAGTGAAAATAATAAACTTGCATCGATAGTCAAAATCATGGGAAATCCTTACGCATCAAATGGGAACGCTGGGGGTGACAGTTTCGCTTTACGCTGCGTGAAGTTTGGCGGAAATATTGTAGTTTAGTTTTATTTTTATTGCTTCTATTGCGAACAGAAGAATGAAAAATATATTTGATGGGAGAAAAAGCTAGGGGGTGAGATGAGGAAATTTCGAGTAAGTGTGATCGATTTTTTCTCTGTTTTATTTACTATGAGTTTTTATGTATCTCCAATTGCTTGAATGAGGATTATACTTGTAATATGTTAATTCCACGTCAATTAGTGCTGCGTGAAAATGATCCATACATTTAGAGTACATGCACATTAGGGTGTCGAACTACTTTCATCTTATTTCTAAGGCAGTAAAACTCACGCGAGCATGTAATTTTGATGGATATTTTCTAGCTTTAAATATGCTTCGAGACATGGAAGTACTGTTACATGAGTTTTGCGTCATAGAGTCTTTCATTGATATATTCTCTTTATGCTAATTGCTGCATTGAATATATTTCACGCTTTGTATGAATTTGAATTTAATTTTTGTCCCACACTGAGAGAAGTAACACGAAAGTTATTAGTAACCATGAACGTCTTAGAAACAATCCCGTGACAGGGTTGGCACCTGAGCTGACATTTCCTCTCCAGAAATCCACACCACGCAAATGGTAAAACTTTGAGGCTGGACGGAATTAACATGTATCAGCCCTTCTGCACGGCTGGTGTTCAGTGACACTAAGTTTCGAAACTGTGATGCGGCAACGATGGACACGAATAACGACAATGACCACTCAGCAACTATAACATTATATATTTTATGCATTATATTATACGGCATTCGAAGCAGAAGTACATCAGGATTTGTATGTATTTCATCCTGAAAATTTCTTCATTTCCATTGATATTTCTTTTTATTTTGCCATTGAACAACAATTACGGATTAAAGAAATAAAGCATATAAAATTTGTACATACTTATAGGGTTATTTAAGAATAAAATTATTGTAAATGATTTTGTATAGTAAGATAAAAATATTAATTACCGTAAAATCGGGCGTATAAAGCGCACTTTTAACACACAAAAAATAAGATCAAAATTTTTGTGTATGCGTTATGTGCCATATATAAAATAATAACTTTAAAAATAAAAAGAGATTAATGTGCACAAAAACAAGTAATATAAAAAATTTTAAAGTCAGTTTCTTATTAGATCACAAAAAAAATTTGTTTCAGTTACTTTGTATTAAATAGTTAAATTTAATATAAATATGTATATACATATAACAGAATCATAGCATTAAGTGGCAATTAATTTTTATTAATTATCATTAAAGTATCGTCTTGTTATCCAAAACAATCGTGTATATAAAACTTCAGTTCAACTGAATGCTTTGAACCGTGAGAAAAAAATATTTTAAAGTTTGACCCAACTCGCTAAAAATGAAGCCAACGTGGCTGTATCTACAATTCCTTAAAAAATTACTTTCAGTCAATAATTTTAATTAATTATAATTAAATTATCGTATATTTACCCAAAAACAATAGTATATAGAAAATTTCAGCTCAAATGAGCGCTTTAAAATGTAAGAAAAAAACCTTCTCAAGTTTTGACACAGTCGCCAAAAATAATGCCAACGTGCCTGCATTTCTAATTCTTTGAATAATTATAGTTTTAATCAATTAATTTATTAATTATAATTAAATTCCTGTATTGTCATCCAAAATTACCTTGTATATAAAATTTCAGCTCAACTGAGTGCTTTAAAATGCATTTGATTAACGACTGAAAATTTGAACAAGATAAATATATATATATACACTAGCTGACCCGGCAATCGTTGTTTTGCCAAATAACCGCCCATAAAGTCAATTTGTAAAAAAATATGAAGTTCGTTTGGCATTAGCAGCAATGGTTAATGTTAGAAAACTGTATACTGATAATGTATCTGTTCTTTTATTATTTTACCTCTACCTTTCACTATTATAAAATACGTATATATTTATCTTTACATTGAAAATGATTCCCGAAAATTTTGAGCTCACTGAGTACTACAGTTTTATTAATTGGCGTTTAATAATAAATAAACTAACAAATAATAAATAAGAACTCAAAATGTTTCAATCATCTGTGCTTTTCAAAATATCATAAAACTCTTTCCCATGAAATAAAGCTCAACTGAAATATATTATTTACAAATTCCCTTAATGACAGTGATGTATTTATTTTCCTATAATTTTTCTCTGGGTCTGGGTTCTCTTTTTTCTCTGACAGAGTAGTATTTTCACATTTGGCGCTAAACCGATTTTCGACGCCAAGCAAAACAACAGATATGGGTTTTAAGGTTTTTAATTAATATCTTCTCAACTAATTGCAATATCAGAATGAAAAATAGTTTACGTCCTATTCTCAGACCTCCTGAATATACACACAAAATTTCATAAGAATCGGCCCAGTTTGGTTATAAACACTGTGGCACGAGAATTTTATATATTAGATAAATATTATATATACATAAATATAGAGAGAGTGTGTGATCTAATAGTAGGAATTGAAAATATAGACTTCAACACATATCGAAATACTGTTTTTTTAAAAAAGAAATGGCATTCCTTATAAGCTTAAAGGGTTGTAGTTCTAGAAGTCTACTATTTTTTTCGAAAGCCTGGGATAATACCTCGAATAAATAACTTGCATACGTACCTTTCAGGCTTCTTCGTAAAAATGAGGGTGTACGTTATACAGCGAATATACCTAAAATTAAAAAATGCATCTTGAAAGTATAGATGCGCGTCATACGCCAGTGAAGGTTATACTCCGGATTTTACGGAATTTAATCTCTGTATTATGGTATTTAATTGGACAACAAAGACTTAAACCGAAATAATCAGGAAAAGTAAAAGCCTCACGGAGAATGTAGGTTATTAATTATTCATATATATTTCAGCTGATCACGAAAAATATCGAACAAGAAATTAGTATTATTTCTGAATAATTTTTAACAATTACAGATATAGAAGATATTTGCAAATACCAGTTTCCAATATTTAAAAAAAAATGCAGCGCATGGTTGTTAGTGATTTAATTAATGATGGATTTCTCTGATTTTAGGCATACCACCTAAGGCGATTCATAAAAATAATTTACATCTTTTGTCTTAAAAAATACGAAATTAAAGATCATTAGAAAACGAATGCAAACACCACATCTTTCCTAAAAGGTATAGAATTTTTGTTCTGGGGAGAAATTTATATATATCAGACAAATAAAGAGAGAAAAATAATTCAAAATTTGAAAAGTATTTTAGAGTTTTGCCAAATAAATTAAAATCAGTTCATTGATCATAGTTTGTGGTCAGTGATTGACGGAATGATTATGTATTCTCTCTTCACTTTGAAGCAGCGTTACTGTCGGTTCCGGACCTTGTAATTTTCAATCACTGTCAAATGACGAGGAAGACATCTCAGCGTTCACTCTACTCTCCAAACTTTCTCATCACCCCAATGTTCGGACTGAAGAGTACCGCAGATTTCATGCAAATCAGCCTTTCTATGCTATGGGTTTGGAGAAGTAACATGATTTGTACGAACCTACGAGGACTAGACAAAAGTAAAGCTGACCATAATTTCACGACTGCAACCCTCGGCTACCCCACTATGTTGATGACTAAATTCAGATAAATACTAACATTAATATTAATAGATGAATTTACAAAATAGTAATTTAGAAATGTGTTGTTGCTAATTTACAAGTAATAATAAACTCTTACAAGTCGAATCATTTTTTTCTTTTTCTCATTTAATCAACTAACTGCGGCGCCCACACGTTTGAGATAGCTCAACTACGTGTGTCACGGAAATCGAGGGATGCCGAGTATACTCGCCAAGCACAGAGTAAGTGCTGCTGCTAAAATATTGGATCACAGAGATCGGTTAATTATTTTTTTAAATCGCCAATTGTATTACTAATATTTATTGTACGGGCCTCTTTGAAGTAATTTAGCTTGGTCGCAGGTTCATGGGGCCGACGGTCATTACTACCAAAAATTTATATGTACGAGGGCTGTTTTTTAAGTAAGGTCCGTTTGTTTTTTAAAGAAATAACAATATTTTGTTTCAAAAAACCTTTATTTTAGGATTGTACATACTTTTGCCTGTTTTTCTACATAGTTGCCGAGTTTATTAATGCAGTTGTCATACCTTAGAACTAAGTTTTTAAAATCATCTTCAAAGGAGTCTGCCGCCTGGTCGGATAGCCAAGAGTTCACGGGCGCTTTCATTTCTTCGTTGTCCTTGAAGCACTTCCCATCAAGATTGTGTTTGAGGTAAAGGAAAAGGTGGAAATCGTTAGAGGAGCAGGGTCGGGGCTGTATGGTGCATGGTCCAAAACCTCCCAGCCAAAAAATTCGATTACGTCCCGAGTCGTTCGAGAAGTGTGAGGCCTTGCGTTATCGTGGAGGAGCAAAACACCTTTTGACAACATGCCACGTCGTTAAGAAGTGAAAGCGGCCGTGAACTCTTGGCTGTCCGAACAGGCGGCAAACTTCTCTGAAGAGGATTTTCAAAGCTTAATTCTTAGGTATGACAAGTGCATTAATAAACTCAGCAAGTATGTAGAAAAATAGGCAAAAGTATGTACAATCCTAAAATAAAGGTTTTTTGAAACAAAATATTGTTGTTATTTTTTAATAAACAAACGGACCTTACTTAAAAAACAGCCTTCGTATATTTACGAATTCTAAGGGCCGGCAAAACTCCCGGACTGAGAGATCTAAATACACACTGATTTACTTCCGTTTTTATTGACAAAATATCTGAAGTAGGTGCTGTAAATTTGATCCCGTCTTCTTATCAGAAAGCCTCCTTGTCCTTGCCATCTTAACATAATGATTGTTCTTTAGGCAGCACGGCATTGTGTCATTACTCTAATGCTAGCACATGATTGTAACATCAAACAATTAGGATTTACATTACTCGATAGCTCGGTAACTTCGGATCAACAGTTATGAACGGGCTCAGCGCCTGGTCAGCGTCAAGCATTGCCCCATGGTTGACCATACCTGTAGGAACCCTATTATAAACCAAATTTCCGACTTTTGCCTTTGATCTTTTAGGCTAACATCTAAGAAATATTATCATCGCAAATACTTCTACTTTCTGTTGATTTGTTATACTCCGGTGTGGCATCAAAATCTTGCAAACATCTTGAAATTTGAGAATATGTCTTGTTTTTCTGAAAATTTACAATTTAAACAGTCACTACTTTTAAGCATGACGAGTATACTCGTGTTGACACAAAATCCAGAAACTTCTCCATGACGAGTATACTCGTCAATCACAGTTAACTAGTTAAGCATCGAAATTTCCCTTTGTACTTCTGGAATTATATTTAAAAATGATATGATTAATAAAAATTTTAGATGCAAACTGGTTGCATTACTATTTATTGTTTGAAAATCCACACAGGTCATTAAACAGTTAATTAACCAATGTTAATCAGACCATAACACTTTTTTTTGTAAATTTTAATTTGTTTTTCAAGAGGGTAATATTAAATTATGATGGTTCATACAAACAAAAAATATCCTTACCATTCGTAGATATCAAAAACTTACTGTAGAAAAACATTGACAATAAAATTTAAATGCTGCTTTCAAAATCAGTGCATGCAAATTCTTATATATTTTATATCAGAAATATTTCCAATAGAGAATGTGCTACATATGATATCGTAAATCTTCAAAAATGCACCTACTTATATAATAATATATGTTGTAAGTATTTGAGAGAAGAATGACATTAACTTAAAGGTAACTATTAATTGTCATAAATGTAATTAAATGAGCAAATATAAAATTTAAAAACTAATATATTTGATAATTATATAATTGATAATTATATAATTATATATATATAATTGACTAATAAATTAATATATTGAGGCTGTTTTGTTTTATTTAAAATGGAATAAAAATCATAATAGTTTAAATTTTATTGAAAATTGATTAGAATTTCTTTTTTAGATTTAAATTAATACTGTTGATATGATAGCATAAAAAAGGTTTTTGAATATTACTATATCATTATTTTTTATAATTTTTTGTTATTCCATACACGTTAAGATATTTTAAATTGTATTCAGTTTAGAATATATCATTAGTGTTAAGAACACATTAACTATTTAATTTAAGCTGACTGATACGCTTGCGTTCGTGCTTTTGAAAAAGCACATATTTGGATAATTTTTTTTGTTATTTCATGTCAGTTGAAATAGAAAAAAATGTTCTCTCAAAACGGTTTTAAAAATATTATAACAAATAAAAAAAAATTAAATGCAATATTTTGGTTAAAAATTAAGAAAGAATGACACACATTTTTAAAACATTATCTTTTTATAAAAAATGCTTCTATGATAACAATTATATTTTGTCTATATATAGCTAAGACTTGGATTTGGACTAGATTGGCTTAAAACTTTTGAAATATTTAATTTAGAATAGGATTTATTCATATTTTATTAGAGAGATTTAGATTTTTTTAGAGACAAAGAGAGAGAGAGAGAGAGAGAAATTTCAACATGCACAGTTAAAACCCATTATTATTTAAATCCGTGAAGTCAATTTTTCAAAAATGTTAGTTCAACCTCGGTATAGAAGTCATACCTATATATAGGCAAAATATAGTAATTATAGAAGCATTTTCACATGTCATCCTTTCTTCATTCTTTTCCAAAAAATTGAATATAAGTAATATTTTCTTGTATTAATTTTCTTAAAATAATTTTATATGCTTATTCTAATTCAACACTCTAAATATAAAAAAAAAATTATTCATTTATACGCTTTCTCAAAGTCATGGTTCCGATCGTATAGTCACTTTAATAAAATTTCAAATTTACATTTTGAAAACTATATACACTCCCAACACTGTATATCTACTGTAGTAGTTGAATTAGTATTTACTGATTTTTTTAGTTGTCAAACCATACAACAAATTAAATCGAAAATTAATGATTTTTACGACCTTTGCTTGCGTACCCTCTACTTTCGAACAAAAAATGTAACAACAACAAAAAATAGAGACAGACAGAGAAATAATTTCAGCGAAAACAAGAAAATAAGAAAAACTTCCAAAGGACGAGTAATTATAAAAAAGTAGAAAAAGAAGAAACTTTTTTGCTATTGGAGCAATTTTCCCCTTTCTCTCTTCCAGTTGAAAAATGAAACAAAAACTAACTTTTCGAACTTCAGCCGAGATATTGGCGCCAGTCATCCGATAATGAAACGGAGCAATGTGATTGGTCGAAAAGACGCCTGAAGTTTCTCTCACAGTAGCAATCTGGGCTGAGCCTGTGAATCAAGATCCATTCAATAGCAACTTTTTATTTCTTCTTCAACCAATTTTCTTACTACCTTGCGTATTTCATTTTAGACAAGAGGAGGAACGGAACGGGTTGTTGAAAGAAATTAACATAATTATCTTACAGTGTTTTCATTGTTTTTTATATTTTTCTTTTCCTCTTCACCCTGGTAAGCCTTGTTTATTTTCAGAGATCCGTGCATCAAAAGGAAGAACAGAAAATTGAGAATAATTAATGTTAATGGCTTTTATAGGATAATTTTATGTGTTATTATGGTCACTTTTCCTTAATGGTAAATTTAAGTCAGGTATTTTTACTGGATGATTGTTTTAATCACTACATTCCATGAAGATTGTCGAAGGTTGTAGATAATTATTGTTACAGTGAAGATGGTCATTTTGTTTTTGTTTAACCTCTCGAGCTACCCGACTCTGTAGTTTTAATTAAGCATGCATTTATTTAAAAAAAAAGAAGGCAGTTATGGGAAGAATGAACTGACAATTTATTTATTTTTATGAAGTAATTTCCCCCCAATAATTGTTTAATTTGATATGACATTGGTTCGTAACGCAATTATAAATAATTTGCTAGAAAAATGTTTAGTGTTACGTTGCCATTAGTTGACATATTTTCCTCCATGATTAGAAATTTATTAATTATCGTAGTATATTTTTGTGTTCAATTAATTGTTGCTTTTCTTTTAATGTGTAATTGCTCACATACACTATTTTGTTTTAATTTAAGTTAGATTTTAGTTTGTAAGAATTTTAGATACTTTATTTACCACATTTTTCCGAATATAAACCTCGTTATTTTAACTCTTCAATGTTATTGCTGTGGAAAATCGGGTATGGTTTAGAATCGAAAGCGGAAAAATTCGTTGTGGATCGAGAAAACTGAAAATAATGCCAACGGTTTCAGTAATTACAGGTTTATGTATGAATTTAAAAAATTTTATACTGATAAAATTAATGAATTGTTCACTTCTTATTAGTTTTCATTTTTTAAGTTCTTTTGAATTTCGTAAATTGTCGAATATCGATAGACCATTTTACACTATTTTCCCCCACAAAAACGTTTTGAGATTTCTGGATGCAGATTAGACTCGAATACATACTGTAGATTTAAATTTTTCAATTATGTTGCGTATTTTAAGCATTAACAACCACTGGACTAAGATTTAAACACAAATATTTTAGACGCGGGTGCCGAAGGGTCATGGTCACAAAGTTGAGGCTAAACGTTGTCTGTGTCGAATCATGGGTTCAAGTCCTTGTACCAGCGAAGATGTGCAGAAAGGCTAATGCTCATTAAGCTTGTCAAGACATGAAGCCTTAAAACTGGAATAGTGGGGATGTTTGGAGATTGAGATCGAGTTGCCAACTCAGATGTTGTTCTTGTCTCCTGACTGAGGCTCAAAATTACGAGATTCACCATCAATAGTACTCAAGTTGCTTCGCAGAGCGCCGTAAATAAGCCATCAATTAATGCTGCTTCGTTAACAAGCAGAGTCCGAGGTCCATATTTACTAACCACGAGTTAATTGAACCTCAAGCTATAGGTAATGATGTATCCCACTACTTGCAACAACTCTTTTTTTTAAAAAAAAATAGAGGTATGGGGATATTTTTCAATTTTTCAATTCGTTTAATAGATTTTAAGGGAAAAAAATACTAAAATTAAGAAGAGAAAAGTAAATTAGTATTATTTAAATGGGATGAAATTGGTAAAAACTTTAAAAAAAATAACATAAACGCGGAACATTCTGTACCAAATGTTTGAGAACAAATTTTCAATTTTTCAATTCTGATGTTCCGTACGTTATTCATTTTTAAAATTACCTTCAGAATAAGAGATATTTTAATTTTTATAAAAACTATAGCATTTTATCTCAGTTGCTATATGAAATTGCTTAAAAAAACAGTGATTATATTCACATAAGGGACTGTAAATTTTGTAATAAAACAGTGATTGATAAATCTGAAGATTAAATCACTTCTACTATTATACAGAACATGCACAAAAAATTTCAGTCTATTATTTTCAAAACTTTTTCAGCAATCGCTGTCCCCGTTTGAGCATTTTCAAAAAATTACATTTCGAGCAAAACGCTTTTTAAATTATGACATTTTGCTTACAGTAATGGCACCTGCTTTTACTAAAACACTTGTAGGTTTTGGTGTAGTGAACGGAAAATAATAAACTTTGCATTTTTATAAAGCTAATAAGATGATCTATAAAATAAAATCATAAAATATTGTCAATTTTTGGGAAAACAAACAATTTTAGGGTAGTCGGTTACATTTATATAAATTTATTGGTAATGTAAATTTCAACAATGGGCAGAATTTGAAATGTGAGTTCAGCTTGTCACAAAAGAAAATAAAACACATTTACTTTCGTAGTTAAAATATTTTTTAAAAATTGAGACTATTGCGTTAACAACCATCCCTATGGATGATTATTATTTTTTTCCCTCCAATTTTTCCTCTCTTCTAAATCGCTTGCATGTCAATACAAAATGGCTGAACTTATAGCTAATCTTAGTGATCACGATATCTTGGAAAATAATATCTTATACAAAAATATCCAAACTGGGAAACATTTCCTTTTCCGGGAAATGAGGATTCGACTATATAAAATAGGAAGAAAAAAATAGTAATATCTGATGTCATTCTAACAAATGATTAATCTAAAATTCTCTTGTAATGAAAATTGGAATTAGGGCTGGTTTTGATGGGGTGTACTATTTTTTCTTAGTTGTTGGGAGAGTTGAATGACCTTTTATATTTTTATTGGGGGGCAGTGCTTATTATATACCTCATATTTGCAGGAAAAGTTATATACCTAAGGTAACTATAGTAATGATAGAATAGATTTAGCCACAGAAATACTAGAGCAAACTCCTAACCTTAGGAACCAGGAATGCAGGTTTAAGTAATGTTTTTCGGCCAGCCAACCTTCACCTGAATTTGCCAATACTCTGGGCCATAGGGAAAGCAATAAATTTCTAGAGAAGTTTAACTATCATTATAGATAAAACCATAATCTATCAATGTTAAACAATAATATTATAGCCTGAAATAATTATTAAAATATTTAAAATAAAAGTTAAACTATTAGATAAAGACTTACCACGTGAATCATATTCCCCGGCTATGGACAATAACAGTATCACATAAAATTATTAAGTTTTGATAAAGTAGCATTTAAACTATATATACACATTTAAAAACTCTATATTTTATTTTAAAATTTATAGAAAATAAAAGTACCACCCAGACATTTACAATTAATTTTTAAGAAAATATAATGTTGTTAATTTACTTAGCTAGAGGCGCCCTCTATCTATAAATTGTACAACTAATAACTTTTTTTATGTAACTGTTAGGTAACTTTTTATAAATTTAGGAGGGTAACTGTGTTCCATACAATGTTTAATAAAGTTATTAAGATTTAAATATGTATTAAATTTATCTCTAATTAATACGTTGTTACGATAAATATAATTGAAAATAATATTTCTATAAATTGATACAGATGTTGGAATTCCAGTAAGGCACTTTAAGAATGTTAAAATTAAAATCATCTCTTTTATCATAAATATTGCTATGTAATTTATAGTCCTTAATACACAATGATACATCCAAGTAATTAGTTTTAACTGGATTACTTATTAATTTTAATTAGCTTTAAATATTCTGGATAAAAATTAATATTGGGGTTAAAATTATTATTTTTACCAAAAATAATAAGGTCATCTATGTATCTAAATATGTAATAATCATTATTAATAATATAATTATTTTCGTAAAAGTGTAAATATAAATTAGCCAAACTATTGCTAGCAAGGCCGCCTTGAGGTTCACCTTTGGTTTGTTTGTTCACAGAACCATTAAAATTAAAGTAGTTTTCTTTTAAGACTAAATTTATTAGAGTTCTAAATTTTTGTAAATTAATATTAAGGTTATAATTTCTATGATTATCTAAAATTACCCTAATTATATCATTGCTATTAATGGAATTAAAAAGATTTTCAAAGTCATAACTATGAACTGAATAAATATTTTTATTTTTAAAAAAATCTATAATTTCTTTACTATTTTTAATTATATCTTTATTATATTGCTTATTGATGCATTCTTGTATAATATGATGCAGCATTTTACCTGCAGTAGTGATATAAGTTTTAAAACCATTTGTTACTGTTCTAAATTTAACAGGATTTTTATGAAAAATTTGGGTGTTAAAAATATAAATGGAAACATAATTTTATGAATGGAAACACCCAATTTTTTATATATAGAAGTAATTCGATTAGTAATTTCTTTATCTGACAAGCCCAATCTATTAAAAGATTCATTGTTTAAAAAGTGTTCATTAATCATAGTATTATAAAAATATTTACAAATTATAGTGTAATTACCAGGCACTTTATCTATGTAAACAATGATAAAATTCTTTTGTAAATCATACATTTTCTGTTTTGCATCTGTATAAGTAATTACTGATTTAGAACGATAGTTAAATTTCATCAGGTCTTTTAAAATATTGTACTTAAATTCATCAAATGCCTCTAAAGGCAAACCATATTTAGCTGCAGATTTAGTAATAAAATTATTTATATCATTATTAATTTGTTTTTTTTTAACGGTATTATTGTTGTTAGAAATTGTTAATCTAAAACTAGTGCCTTTACTCATGATATCTTTTAAAATTCTGTCTTTGATTATATTTAAATTGCTTGTTACTACATGTTTGTGATAGCTATCAATAAATTCATGATAGTTCTTACATTTACTGTCATCTATGTCAAGAGAAGGTGAGCTATTATTGTAATTAAAGATAAATCTGCCCATCGTTTTATTATATTTAAAAGCTTTTTTAACAATTACATTCCTAACAGGAAAAAGTGACAAATGTCTATTAATTACACTAGAAAAATTAACTTTATCAAATGTATTATTCATGAATAATAAAGTGCAGTATTCTGTAGTAGGTTTATTAAATTTATCAATATTTATATTGAATTTATTAACTAAAAATTATTAATGTCTTTAATGATGTGAACTGCATGACACACCTTAAAGCACTCGTTATTTAAGATTTCATCCAACAATACAATTTCCTTTTTATTAAGACCAAACATAAAGTATTTGATCTGCTTGATATTAAAGTTTATTTCAAAATCATCTATAATAACTTTAATATTATCAATTAAAGATTTCTTATCTCTGTTTTTTCTTTTAGTTCTTTTGCTTCTGGAGTTTCTTTTAGAATTCTTATCTGAATTGGGAGCAGTATAAAAAAAATTCTTTGTTATTACTCTGTAACATAATTTGGAGTGTGTTTTTAGCAAAGTATAAAACATTAAGACCATATGGATATATTGTATTAAAACTTCTGATAAAGTGATTTTCCCACCATAATCTGTGTTTAGTATTTGGTACAATTTTAATAATTGACAATTCAACATTTTTAAAATCATGCTTTTGAAAGTGTCTGAGCTCAATTTTATTAGAATTGTTGGTATAACTGAAGTTTTTAACATCATGTCTATGTTGATTAATCCTAATGTTAATAGTATTTGAGGTCTGTCCAATATGTTTATTCTTACAGATTTTACAATTTAAAAGGTAAATACAATTAAAATTTTACATAGGTTATATTTAGATTCACAATCATATTGATCATTGTTTCATAGTGCAAGTCTTACATCTACTATCTTTACATTTATTGAATCTCAACTTAAGACTATTATTAGATATATTGTTTATATATTTGCTTGGGGATAATTTGTCCTTATTTACATGTAAAGTATTACTATTAATGTAACTTTTATTACCAGATTGAATATTATAATTGCTAGAGTCTAAATTTTTTTGTTTAATACGGTAAGAATGACTATTAATAAATTTTTTGTTAAAAAAAAATTCCTTATATATATATATATATATATATAATCGTTAATAAAATACTTTCTATTCATCCATTCAAGTTCAAATGCATTTTTTAAACTTGTAGTGGACACTTGATGTTAATACAGTTTTTACAAATATTAATTCATTAATTAAATTAAAAAATGAATAAATAGTAACAACCACACAAAAATAATAATACAACAGCATATAGAGAAAGGAAAATCGCTCATTCTGTCCCTGTAGTTGAATGGAAAGAGCGTTGGACTTCTAATCCGTAAAGTTTGTGGGTTCGAATCCCACATGGGATGGCCTAATTTCTGAAAATGTGATTTCTTTTTCACTATACTATTTTATTAGGATAATTAAATTTAATTAATGAATAAAAATAGTAGCAAACAAAAAGAACAGTCCAACACGATATATAGAAATGAAAATCGTTTTCTATTTTGTCACTTAATATTGTGACTCTGCCGTATGTGTAGGTATATACATATTCATATTAATTACAACTATTTCAAAAAAGTAACTAAAATAAAATTTTCTTTGTTGACCTAAGTAAGAATTGACATAATTTTTTTATATTGTTTGCTTTGTATATCTTTTACAAATTTTTGCGGTTTCAAACTATGAAATTCCTATTCAATCAATTACTGTCATAATTTGCCTTTTCCTGCAGTAAATAAATAAAAATGAATATAATATAAAATGAAATTAAAAAATACCTGTTAAGTCATTGGTGATTGTCTCTAGGGGCCAGTCTTTACTCTTAATTTTTTAGGTGAGCTCGATTCTCTTGAGCAATTTACCTGTAGGCTTTGAGCAACTTCGAAATGTGATAATAATCAATAGAGCGACGCTTGAATCCGTTATTAGAGTTTACAAAAACTCATTTTTTATTTTTGCATTTTAATTATTTGTTTGAAAGCTGTAAATTTTTAATTTTTAAAATGTAACTCTTGTTCATGGAGATCAGTCTTCCTCAATTTAGTCAGTTGATTTTATTTGAAATGTTATCATGAAATAAAGTCAAAAGAATAGTAGTTACTTTTATTCCTCTTTTCAATTCCTACTATTAGTTGCCACTCTCTCTACATTTATCTTGTCCAAATTTTCAATCGGTAATAAAATACATTTTAAAACACTCAATTGAGCTGAAATTTTATATACACGATTATTTTGGATGGCAATACAGTAATTTAATTATAATTAATAAAAATTAATTGATTAAAACTAACTATTCAAAGAATTACAAATGCAGCCACGCTGGCATCATTTCTGGCGATTTGTGTCAAAATTTGAAAAGGTTTTTTTCTCACATTTTGAGGCACTCATATGACCTGAAATTTTCTATACACTATTGTTTCAGGTAACAATACAATAATTTAATTATAATTAATTTAAAAAAATTAACTAAAACTAATTATGCTTATGAATTACAGATACAGTTACATTAGCTACATTTTTAGTGACTTAGCAAAACTCTTTAAAACATTTTTTCCCCACCGTTTTAAGGCCTTCAGTTGAACTGAAATTATATATACACGATTGTTTTGGATGACAATACGATACCTTAATGATAATTAATAAAAATTAATTGCCACTTAGTGCTGTGATCCTGTCATATGTATATACATATTTATAATAATTGTAACTATTTATTAAAAATTAAATAAAATAAATTTTTTTCTTTTTGATCTAAGTCGGAATTGATTAAAATTTTTTTATGTTACTAGTTTATGTTATAAATTAAATTTAAATTTCATTTTCAACATTCCCTCTTTAAACTCAATGTTTGAAAGGTAATTCCACATGTGTAAACATGGTACTTTATATTCACACTTTTTAAATTTGTTTTACATTACTAATTTTTTAAAATGAATGTAAGCAAAAAATAGAGGTTCAATATATCTTCTGTGTGTATGTTAATGAATGTTTACTAAAAAATTATTTCCTAGAATAATAAACATATCAGTTGAATCTAGAAGGAGTTTTTCACTTGTAATTTTGAAAATCTGATTCATCTACAACTTTATGTCTCAGTAATCTCTCTCTAACCAACCCTTAACCCTCTCTACCTTTAAAATTGTAACGCGATATGGTACCATCTTCACAATTTTTTTTTTATTTTTAATATTTGATAATTGGTTTTAATTGTATTTCATAAAGGTTAAAATTTAATAATTTTTCCATTCAAAATTTTTTTAATTTAATGCAAAATGTTTGTAAAATTAAAATTTTTTTAGCTTTTTTAAGTATTTTTTAAATTTCTAAGGCTTTTTTAAATATGTCTCTTTTCTTTCAAAATTTTTTTCCAAGTACCTGATAATATACTACATAAAACTGTGCATGGGTTTTTTTCTGCTGTTCCTCTTTAATTTTTTATTAATTTTTTATAGTTAAACTTCCAGAAACTCTTACAACTCATTAATTTGGAATTTGAATTTTTCAGAAAGAGTAATAAATATGTTAGAGCTAATTCCAAGCACAGTTTTACAAAACATACATTTCAGAACAAGTATAAAAAATTTCATACCCATACTTCAATTATCAAAAAGCCTTATCGTTTTGAATAACAGTATATGTTCAAAAATTCATCATGGAGAAAAATGAGTTTGAAGTTTTCATTCCATGAATAGCATGATATAATATTCATCGAATAGTCTGAAACGTTTATGAAATGTTAATTAGCTTATTTAAAACTACTTACTATAAAAAATTGCACAATTGTAGAACAATTAAACAGTATACTGCCATAATGAGTATATAGAAAAAAACGAATGAAAGATCGATAGTTCATAAAACTGTATCTTAATAATTATAAAAATAATAAAAATATACACACTTCAGAGCAAATTCCATGTTCAGAGCTAATGCACAACATGTACAAAATATGTTTACTTCTTTATTTTTTTATTTCCATGATTTTAAAAGCCATCGCATGTTAAATATTGTACACGAATAAAAGCAAAATCAAATAACAATTTATAGGTAAAATACATCAAAATTTAAGAACTACATATGTGCATTTGTTTAAATAAATATTTTAAAATATTTTAATAATAAAAGTGTTGAATCTCGCACACATGGGATATATATATATCACCAAAAACAAATATATAAAAATGGGAGAGTTTTTCTATTCTTGCGAATAAGGTTTTTAATTATCTGAGTTTTCAAAATGAGATTTAGTATTTGTGCTTTAGGAGAATCCATTTTGAAGTTTTAATTTCATTCATAATAATATCATAAAAAGCACGCACACCTTTTAAATCTTGATCAAATCCATTTGATCTTCAGTAAATAATTCACAAACTAGAATTTTTGCATGAATTGCACAATTCTTTCTTGAAATGATTTGTTACTGCATATATAATGCCAGTCTCATTGATATGTAGTAGAAAAATAATTAATTCATTTTTTATCAGGCTCTTTTCTGGCAGATAATTTGAAATACGGACGTGGTAGTTGCTGTCCAGCATCAAATATTGCTCCATAACTTGATAAAAAATACAGGCAAAGATTTGAATTTTTGCATGTATATTTATAAAGATTCGGGGTATCAAATAAGCCAATAAAAAATTTCGACAGGTTGATGATTTTTAGGGTACTATATCGCCTTATAGTACTTTGTAAGACAGTTTATATTTTAAAATATAGAGTTTGATCATTAAAATATATATAAGCACATAAAACCATACATGAAAACATAAACAGGAACAGCATGGGTTGCACTGCTAAATAGTCGGAAGAAATTCTATCCCGTGGAAATCGCGAGTTGCGCAAATTTTGCTACATCTACGTTGCCCGTGGAAACCGAGGAATACGCAGTGAGAGGGTCCAAGGACATGGCAATCATCTCAATAAAATATAATTATACAGACAAAAATTACTTTTTAATAATTTAACTTTTTGTGGTAAACTCTCTCCAGAAATGTCATCTGACCACATAGAAAGAAATGCTTTATTTCATGGGTTCCTAAAGTATTAAGAGCTAAATGTAACACATAAGCAATACTCATGATTAATTAAGAATAATGCCTACCTATAAATGTTAGTTAATAATTAATTTGACTTTTTATCTTTTCCATGTCTGTCTCTATACTTTAGCGTGTAAAACTTCAGGGACAAAGCCCTCGTTGCACAGCCATGCAATTGCAGAAAAGAGCTTTTTGACGATCAATACAATGAAAAGCCCACTAACAAAAAAAGTGATGCATATGCAAATATCAGAAACATGATATCAGTGGTGACGTGAAGGCCCACAAAACGCGCCTGGGACGCGCTCGCACCCACTGAAAAACAACTTTAAAAGATGTAAAAGCGCATTGGCAGATATTAGCTGAAGGTGAAATTGAAATCATACGCACAACTTGTTGTACGGCTTAAGGTATCCGACTACTTGCGACAACTTTTTTTTAAAATAATGGAGACATGTTTATTTTTGTTGTGGTTTTTAGATTTTTTTTTTGTACATTTTGAGAAAAATATGCTAAAATTAAAACGAGAAAAAGAAATTATTAGTACCAAAATGGGGAAAATTGGTAAAAGTTTACAAAAATAATATACACGGGCCCAAAAGTTTATGAACAAATTTTCAATTTTTCAATTAAGATGTGTTGCTATGTTATTCATTTTTGAAGTAAACTTCAGGATAAGAGATATTTTAATTTTTATAAAAACTGGAGCACTTTAGCTTAGTTATTATAGGAAATTGCTTAAAATAACAGCAATTACATTCACATAAGGGACTGTAAATTTTGTAATAAATAGTGATTGATAAATCTGAAGATTAAAACACTTCTATATTATACAGAACATATAGGAAAAATTTCAGCTAATTGTTTTCAAAACTTTTTCAGCAATTGCTGTCCCCGTTTGAGCATTTTCATAAAAAAACATACATTTCGATTAAAACGCGTTTTAAAGTAATGACATCTTGTACTTAAAGTAATGGCATCTGCTTTGACTAAAATACTGGTAGTTTTTGTTCTAGTGAACGGAAAATAATGAACTTCGTATTTTTATAAAACCAATAAGCTGGCCTATAAAATAAAATCATAAGAAAGTTTGTCTATTTCTGGTAAAATTTACAATTTTAGGGTAGTCGGATACCTTAAGTGAACTATCAATATACCTTTACACACAGTAAAATTATCGTAAAGCTAAAAGAGTGGCATAGTTTGACGAGCGTTTCCAAGCGTTTGAATAGAAAAAAAAGTATTGTATGAGCTGTAATAATGGCTGTTCATTGTCAGCCAAATAAAACAATTATAAATGATAAGTGGGATACCAAATCAAGATTCCTCTTCAGCAATTGAGCGTGGCCCATAACTACGAGGTTTGTCGCCAATAGCTCGCGTGTTACTTCGAGTACAATGTTGGAAGACAATCGATAAAATAATAGAAAAAGGTGAATTAAGAAAACGATTTTTGTACTAAATTACTCATTGAAAGTGTTTTTTTTTATGTAATCAATGTTATTAAAGTATCCGACTGGTTGCGACAACTTTTTTTTTAAAAAAAACGGAGATATGGAGATTTTTTTGTTATTTTTAGATTTGTTTAGTACATTTTAAGAAAAACATGCTAAAATTAAGAAAAGAAAAAAGAAATTATTATTACTAAATGGGGAAAAATAGGTAAAAATTGACAAAAATATCTTAAACGCGGCCCATTCTGTACCAAAGGTTTATAAGCAAATTTTAAATTTTTTTATTCTAATGTGTTGCTATGTTGTTCAATTTTGAAATGACCTTCAGGATTAGAGATATTTTAATTTTTACAAAAACTAGAGCACTTTATCTCAGTTATTATATGAAATTACTTAAAATAAAAGGAATTATATTAACATAAGGGACTGTAAATTTTGTAATAAAACAGTGATTGATAAATCTGAATGTTAAAATACTTCCACTGTTATACAGAACATACACAAAAAATTTGAGTTAATAATGTTCAAAACTTTTTTAGCAATCGCTGGCCGCGTTTGAGAATTTTAAAAAAAACACATTTCGTGTAAAACGTGTTTTAAAGTATGACATCTTGCTTAAAGTAAGGGCATCTACTTTTACTAAATTACTTGTATTTTTGGTTCTAGTAAACGGAAAATAATAAACTTGGTATTTTTATAAAGCTAATAAGATGGCCTATAAAATAAAATCAAAAAATTTGTCAATTTTTCGCAAAATTCACAATTTTAGGGTAGTTGGATACCTTAAGCCATCAGTTTTCTCATGCAGCGGAATTGATCACCCTTAGATTGGGTAATATTCTAGTTGCATTTAAGCATTTAGACATTTTTTCAATAAAATAATTAGGATGAAAGCACTTTTCAAGACCAAACTTACAATGTATAGTTTATACAGGCAAACAGTACATCCAGGGTAGAATTTTTGTGCCATGATTGGCTTTCAAACTACAATAACGAATCTGAGATTATGCATAAAATATCCATGGATGTATACATCAATGAAGTCATGGATCCCCTAACATTAAGCATTTCACTAGGACATTTAATTTCATTTTTTTACAGGATTTAAACATATTAAAGTTTTATGACCATTGAATCAAATTTCTCATTTAGGAGTCCTCATACCACTTCAAAGTGTAAAAGTAATAAACGTGTTTAGGTCAGAGCACTCTATTAGCTTAACATGATAAATTTTGATAGTTGTAAATTATTACAATGACATTACTAGTGAGCTGTTTAATAATCCTATCGAAAATAAATAATATAATTTCTTTTATAAGTCAATTCCTACTTTGAATGGATGAATAGAAAGTGTTTCATAAACGATTCAAAATTTGAACGAGATAAGAATATTATAAAATATATATATATGTATAGAGAGAGAGCAAAATAAAATTGAATAAGAACTATAAGGTTCAATAACTTTCCTAAGAAGTTTGAGGAAAAATATCCGAAATTATTGTTTCTGTATTAAAATAATAATAATAATACTTTAGCTTTAGCGCATTAATTTTTAAAAATATTTAGGAATAAATGTTTTTCGACTATTTACACCGGTCTTTTATTGTACTCTTTAAGAGAAGCTGAGGACTCGTTATTTTATGAAATCGAGGAATCAGAAACGTTCCATTAATTTAAGAAGCTATAGTAAGAAAAAAAACCCTATTTCGGGTTTTTCTGAAAGTATAAATCGAAACGGAATTGAAAACGAAGGGATGGAGGAAAAATCCTAACGTGAGCCTGATGAAAAAAGAAGCCCAAGTGTAAACCGCTTTGTCCGTTGAAGGCACAAACAACCTTCACCACAATAAACATGAAGAAACAACAGAAAAGAAAACCAAGTTTCAGCAGAAAACCCTCAATGGAAGACTTGCGCCATTAGTAGTGGCATTTCATCTAGAGTTCTATTATAGTTTTCATTATTATCAGGAACATTCCTTGTCCTCCGTACCACTGGGGAAACCAAAGCAACATTTCGAAATCATTTCTTTATGAGATCCGGTAAGAAATAAATTGTTCTTTTTTTTTTATCTGAAACATGTATTAGGACGGACAGTGAACGAAAATAGAAATAGCAGCAGCATCATTGTGCTGTTTATTCGACATGTTGATGAACGAAAACGTATTGATTTCCATTTAATGCTATTTATTCTATTTAATACATTGGTAAAAAGCATTGAAATCTATTTTATAAAACGATTGATAATTAAAACCGGTTTGTGAATGACACTATATATTGTTGTTTTACTGGAATATAGTATTTTATAAGAGGTCAAATATAATAACGGAATACTTTATGTATAAATTTGAATGTACAGTGTTTCCGAAAAAGATTGTACCTTTGTAATGATCTTGCCTGCGCGTCTAAAGGTGTGGAAGGATTGGAAGGAAGACTAACCATATTTCAAGAAACAATCAAATTTATTCACAATATTAACCACAACTCAAATGCAATCGATCAATAATACTAAGAGATGCACTCAATTAATAACTATGCAGACAATTAACGATGTACGCGAGATATGAGAAGACTTTTACACTGAATACACTTACTCAAGGCAATAGCTCTGACTTCTTAGCCATTTAATCTAGATTCAATCACAAGAGACAATTCCTCACCTTAAGTAATTCAATTATAAAATATTAAATATCTGTGATTCACATTCAATTTAATCACTGTAAAGCTAGCAATCTATCCTATCTCTCCCTTCTATCCCGAAAGCCTAGATTATATATAATAGTCTTAATTTACATAATAACGTCTTCTTCTTCGAAGAGGAGTTTTATATAAAATAATTTTTAAAAACCAGAATTTCCTCATGAGGATTGGAGTGCGGATAGAACTTTCACACCATTTTTAAAATGTTTCTCTAGTTTCTCTGAGGTATTATTGGAATGTTTTATTATACCAGAAGTTAGGTAACATATCAAAGTTTTTTTTTCCCGTACCAATGTTGTATTTTACAAAGATTCAATATGGGCACCCTTCTTGAAACGGCTGATAACTATATGATACTACATTTCTGTCCATACTCGCACCAACATGTCTCTTGTAACGACAGAAAAGGAATGTTGACTTTCAGGCCAAATTTCACTACTCTTTAAACACAGGATACCATGAAAAAAATAAAGAAAAATGGTACATTCTTTTTCTATCATTACAAGAGACATGTTGGTGCGAGTATGGACGGAAATGGAGTATCGCCTAGATATCTGACGTGTCACGAAGGACAACCATATTGAATCCTTGTAAGGTACAACTCTGGAACAAAAAAAATTGATACATTACTTAACCTCTGGTTTAGTAAAATATTCCACTAGTACTTCAGAGAAACTAGAGGAAAATTTTTTTAAAAAGGTACAATCTTTTTCGGACATGCTGTATATTTGTTTGGGACCTATACAAATCCCCACTGCATTGATCGCATCATTCCAAAATTTTACAGGGAACTTTATTAATCATTCCAAGGAACCAAAAACGTATTTTCCACTATAAAATTCTTTAAATTTTTCTGGTGATTTTTAAAATTTTTTTTAGTTTAATGAGTTTGTGTATTTGTGTGCAAAGTTACCAAATGTGTTTCGTTATGCAGGCAACAATGGAGAACCATTTCCATTCATACTTAGAAAGCAATAACTGCATCTGGTGACATATGTTGATTTGGCAACATTGAAGAACGGGTTTTGAGGAAATTAATTCCATGGGGTGGAGATATTACACATAAAAAATCCCGTTTTTTAACAGTTGACTACAATTAGATCAGCAGACTTAACATTTGGTAAGCATTTTTCTTTTGTCGAGTAAAGATCTATTATGAGCAGGTTTTGTGGAATCGATTCCCAAGAGATGGATTCCACAAACGGGTAAGTAAAATACAATATACTTCAATTTAAAAAATTTAAGTCCAGTCCTTTTTTAATAAAAAACGAGAGCTCTAAGAATGTTTTTGAATACAGTCACTAATGCTAGCTTAAAGCTAATAATTAAAATTTAACGATATGATTCAAATAGCCAAAACTTGATATAGTCTTAAAACATCAGGAAATTCCCAATAAAGAGAGGGTAGAAGCAGCTAGTTCTTTCTAAAAAAGGTAGAAGATTTTTCTTACTGTTAACTTTCAATATTCTGCTACAGAGAATTCAAAAAGTAAAAATAGTACATACTGAGAAATGTATCAAAAATTATTTTCATAAAATATACACTATTTTGAAAAAGGAAACAGGTGTTAAAATTGCTGATATGGGATTCAGAATTTAAAAGCTTATTTTTTTGTTCCTTATCTATACCATATATTTTGGAGAGAAATTTAAAAGGTATAATCTAGCTGATTATACCTACAATACCTATCAAGTAGAATATACTTATCTTATTTGATATATAAATTCTATAAATGGGTTTGGTAAAACACATCGGTTTTTACAACGTATTTAATTTGAAAAGTTCTCAGTTGATCAACAGTTTCCGTTTCATTAAATGCATAAGATAAATATATTGAGTTTATAAAAACATAAATTTTACATCGAAAATAAACGTGTGCGGTATATTACCATTACTTAATCGATAATGGCAGTAGTTATTATAATTTACTGTTTTATTTGCTGTGTATTAAAAAAGAAAGAAATATTTTAAAGATAAAAATATGTGTTGTTGTTGTGGCCGTGTCCTTCCCGAATAGAAGGAATAAAAGTTGCCAGAGCCTGTAAGACAGGTTGAACTTCTAAACGATAGATGGCGACACCACCTATCTGCACCTCCACAATTTAGGCATGGAGCTGAAGGGGAGGGAAATATTCTCCAGCCCCCTGCACTCATGGTTTCCGCTGCGACCGCCCACAAGACTTTCGAACCCACTGATTTAACGAGCTCGTACTCCGTGTGTACTCGGTGGTATTTGGTGGCATTGGGCATCGACCCCAGGCCCTCCGGTCTGGAGTCCGATGCTCTAATCACTAGGCTACCCACGGCCCCTAAAAAATATTTAATACTCATAAGTTTAAATTAAACTAAATATTTTTCAAATCTTCACTTAATCTATACACGAGTCAAATTCCATAGCGGCTTATTGGTAAAGTTACGACCTCATAGCTAATAGATAGTAGGTATAGTATTTCTAAGCACTCTTACCTGTCTCTAAGGAGAAAAACAGAGGAACCTAAGCACATATTGGTGCTAAATAAGTATGGATATATGTAGATTCTCTAACAAATCCCCCCTCGTAATTTTTAATGTATACTGCTTAATTACTTGTGAGTGTATTTCTATACTAATTGAGAGTTTTTAAAATGTGATAAAAAGTATAAAGTCCATAGGATATTATTAATTCACTAGCAAATGTACTATAATGCCAAGCATTATCTGTATTTGACTTTTTTACATGCAAAAGCTTTTAACAAACATTTTCATGATTTAAAACAGGAAGTTATCGTATGAAATTTTTTTCTTTTTACAAAATATAATGTGTACTCAAATTTTGCATGCTTCAAAATCAAAATCCATTGCATAAAAGTCTTTGTAGAATAACTTTAAAGTAAAGTTACTCAAACCTAAAATGAAATATATATAAAAGTACTATAAAACTATCAAAAGAACTTTTTTATATTAGTTCTATCTTTACTCGTCATTTAAATTTAATTGCACACTGCGTGTACAAACAAAACCAGATAATTACTCCACACTGATGCGCCTAAAACAGCAACTTTTCATTAAAGACGTTAATTATCCTATCATCAAAAATTTCTTTCTTTTTGATGCAAGATGGGCGATATAAATTCGTGGCGATAAATCATTCCATTTTTGTTCTAATTACTTCCTGTAAACCAGCGCAGCAACGTCAAACATTCCGGAATATGTCTGATATAAAAGTATGCCTTTGAACAAACTCATAACTACTGACAAAAGCCGACGAAATTAAAACTCCACCCACCTTTTCGTACGACAACAACTACCAACATTCCTTTGTTCTCGATGGCGGGAAAAATTGAAAGGAAGGAAGGAATTCTTTTCTGTGGACGCGTTCCAAAAAGCAAACCTTTTGTCTTCCGTTTCCAGTAGATATAACGGATGGTTGGTAGGGGGACCTCCGTAATTATTAGTAGTGGACTTTAAGGCTGCAACGAGTTTTGCCGTCCCGACGAAATTAGTTTAACGACGACTACCAGACTTGCGTCCTTTATCACAGGCGAACAATCGAATTAGCACCGGGTACCCGCCGGATGAAGATATTGTATCACTTTGTGGCGCCTAGGGGGTTTGGAGGGAACAAGCCGCTTTTGCCAAGTTTGGGCGCAGTGTTTGGAATTTTTTTTAAAAATAGCCTCTAAACTTTTGTTCGGGTAGTTTATTGAGTTTAATGTTAGCCGCGCAAAAGAGCTTTTGGCTGTCTTCTGCATTTAGTAAGCGCTAATAGTCTTAACAATCATCTTTTGTTTGAGGAAATATTCTTGCTACAGTAGACTTTATTTTTAGTAGTAGTTGTATTTTAAGAAGTAGATTGAGTGTAATTATTCGCTTATTGTCGCTCTTCAAATTGCCGGCGGTAGATTGGACCACTTATTGCAAAAATGATTACTTTTAAATAAATTGAATCATGCGTTAAAGTGAAGCAGCAAAATTTCTCCGGCTTTCTCAATCACTTGTCAATATTCTAACAATTTATCAAGAAAATGAGCATTTTAGCTATATTTACAACTAAATTGAAGCCATTAAATCAGTTTAAATTTTCCCTGTCAACAATATATATTTTCTGAATAAGAAATTAATGTTTTTAAATTCTATAAGAATTTTTCTGTGTATGTACGTTTCACACATTTAAATTAAACTAATTACAACATTTTAGCATAAATGTGCTTCTTTGGGAAAAAAGTATAAAATAGTTTGATAGGAGAGGATATATGCTACGTATTCATCTTTCTTTAAAAATAAAAGATTCATTAATACTTTTTTAAATTGCAGTAGGACCCCAATTTAATGAATTTTTATCTTTTCCCTATTAAAATGAAGGAAAGAACCACCCCCTCCCAGTGGCGCGCTCAAGGGGGGTGTCCTGGGAGTCCGGACCCCCCCCAAAGCCCTTGAGTCCTTTTCGATTAATGATAATCCTATATATATTTTTCCGTAAAATTTAATTAACTACTTGTAATTAACAATTTATTTTATTAATTAATATTAATTATTAATTCAATAATTTATTTTTTACTGTTTTTTGTTAACAAAATTGACAAAATCAGAAGAATCATTTGGTGCTGTCTTGAGGTATGATACGAGTTGGGGGACTTTCGACCATTGACTCTCCCTTGAAAATTTTTTGTATGTGCGCTACTGCCCCCTCACTCTATTTAACGAATAATAAAACTCGAATTAACGAATTATTTCAGCAGCTGAAATATTTTTTTTATTAGTTTGTATTAGAAATAATTGGATTTCTTTTCAAACGGCATATCCTTTTTGTACAGAAAAAGACTTTTCTTATAAGCAGCAAATTTTAACAGGAAAGGTTGAAGACCATTTTCAGACTTTAATGGGGCAGATAAATCGTGTGAGTCTTGAGTAGGACAGGAAATTCTTTACTTATCGCATCCCAATCCACAGCGCAGGATATATTTTAAGATTTTAATAATTTCGTTACATTTCATGATGGACTGTCTATCTGTGCATCTGAAGTTGAGGAAATTGCTGATTTGTCGGAGATAAAGAATAGCAAATCTAATACAGAAATTGATATAATGAAACTCTCATCAAAACTGTTACATTTTCTAAAGTTTTACATTGTTTGGAAACTTGTTAGAGCTCAGGTGCCTCCTTCTGAGAAGGAAATTGGGTGTCAAAATTACTTTCGGTGACTGGTATACCACTTATATGGTGCCGCATTAAAAATAGATGCCAACTTTCAGGGAATGTACTGGTATGCAATTGTAAAATACCAATACGCACACCCATTCGAAATAAAAAAAAACATTGTTTAGAAACTGTGAATCATACCTCTCTCTTGTGCAGCAGGATGTAAATGATATAGTATTTTCTTTTCTGCATAGAGTAGAAAACGAACTCTTTCAAGTCAGGAATCAGAAGGCATTCAAGCACCTATTAGTCACTATTTAAAAATTTCCAATTAACTGATGCGTAATAATTCACTAATAGTATTTTTAGGTGTTGAATAAAAAGTGTGTGTATTGTTCGTGTAGTTGCTTACATAATTTCCAAAAGGCAAGAATGAAAAATATTTATTTTGTTTATACCTTGATATAACGAATAACTCCAAATTAACAAAAAAAAAAAAAAAAAAAAAAATTCGGCTCCACTGAATTATCTTTCCACTTAAATTTTCAATGGAATTAATTCATATGACGTCATAATCACATGATAGCTACAATCATATGTTTCCAGCCAAATTACTTCATAAATCCATGGGACATCAAAGTCACATAATAAATTTAATAGCGTATTTCCCGCCAAACAGTTTATGAGCTTTTTCGTTGCCAACTTTTGCTTTTTACAGAAACTTTCTTCTTTAATATGCAATAATAATCTAAACAATATTAATGCAAACAGTTAAAAAAATACCACTGATTTAAAAATACACATATAAAGCTACTTTTTAAAAATTTTCACAAACTTTTCTGAAGAATTTTAATATTTAAAACAATTTCCCTCAATTATTAAATTTGAAATTGCATTTAAATTTCACAATTAGAACAAAAATTCTAATGTCACTTTTAAATTCAATGATGAACAAATGATTATATATTTCTCACGCGACCGTCGTAAGTTTAGCCCATTTTATAAATTTTTATACAAGTAGAGTTAAATAAGATTTTAATAAAATTTGATTAAAATGTTTGTCAAGTTGCATTTGTGGAAGCTAAACATAGTTTCAAAATTTTTTGTAAATGGTTTTTAATACCATTTTGACCAAAACTTTAATGTAACTTAAATTCGATTAAATGAAAAAATAAAAAAAATGCCTTTTTTTAATTTACTTAAGCACATAGGACAATACAAATGGTTTTTAAGTGCGCAAGAATACAGCTCATGTGTTACAAAAAGAAAAATTTATGCGGCGTTTGTAATTTTATGTATAGTTTAGTGCAAATATTTCATTTAATCAAGTTATTTACGATGAATGTTTATTATGGTATATTATGTTCAAATTTTTTATGTTCAAAGAAAATTAAAAATCGTTAATTAATGTGTAATGAAATAAGAAAAACTAAAAGAAGCAAATGCATCAGTCTGTGAAGTCATTTTTAAATGAAAAAAAAACTCAAATGGAAAAAAGAATTAAATAAAAAAAAAATCTTTCACAAAGTTTAAATAAAAAAATAATAACTAAAGAAAAGACAAGTCAATTTGTATCTTTATAAGAATAAAAATATTTCCAATCAGAAAAACATTTTAGAAAAATATTTCTTTGAAAAAAAATATTCTAAAAAAAATAATAATATTTTAATTATTTTGAAGTTTGCAGTATTTATTTTTACATATTTATTATCAAATTTGTTTAACTTATTTCTAAATAGTGTGAATTTATTTCCTTATCCTTACAAATTCTTACGCAATTCAAACATAAAGCGCAAAATTTTCAACGAATTGGTATATACACTGGTGTCCAAAAGTTAAGCATAAATCGTAAAATGCGAAAAACATGGAGTAAATATTCCTAAAATTATTCCAAATTTCTTGCGAATATTAAGTGGGTGAAGAAGAAACATTGGGTTTATGCAAAACTTTTCAGTCGACTACGTCCTGCGCGAAACATCGGCGCATGTCGGAACGCGGAGAAACCGATTCACGCAGCATAGGCAATTCAGATAAGTTTCGTGCAACTGCTGTGCGAAGGAACGTTGTTAACCATCAAACAAGGTGAATGATGGCACAAAGACGCTGGAATTCTCACGATCACAAACCGAAGTGTCTCGAATTCTGAATGTGGACCAGTCTGTGATCTCAAGACTGTGGCAGAGGTTTCAAAGAACGGGAGATGTTACCCGACAACCAGTATCAGGTCGACCAAGAGTCACAACCCCTCGCCAAGACAGATATCTGGTAATATGTGAGCGGCGTCAGAGGGGCAGTACTACCAGAGCACTGGGTTCGGCGCTCACAGTCGCCACAGGAATATGAATTTCGAGACAAACTGTTTACAGGAGACTCAATCAGGCTGGCCTGTATGCCAGAATACCAGCAGTTTACATTCCCCACACGTCTGCGCATAAACGCGCTCGTTTGAACTGGAGTTTGAAACAACAACTTTGGAGTGTGGGAAAGTAGGCCAATGTAATGTTCAGTGACGAGTCCTGGTATAGTCTGAGTAGTGATTCTCGGCAGGTAATGATATGGAGAGAACGTGGAACACGTTTTGATCCAAGAAACATAATAGAAAGACAGCATTTTCCATCAAGGGGAGTAATGGTATGGGCAGGCATCATGATGGACGGCCGCACAGACCTCCATTTCTTTGACACGGGGTCTGTGACTGCTCAAAGATACAGAGACGGAGTTCCTGAGCCACATGTTCGCTTATTTCGAGGTGCTGTTGGTCCTGACTTCGTATGCATGGATCATAATGCACCATGTCACCGAGTGGTGCTGATTGATGACTTCTTTGAAACGGAAAACATCCAGCGCATGTAGTGGCCTGCGAACTCCCCTGATTTAAATCCTGTCGAGTATGTATGGGATATTCTCGGAAGACAGATTGCAGCCCTTTCGCACCCACCAAGCTCCGTTACAAAACTGAAGAAAACTCTCCAAGATGCTTGGAACCGTTTGAGCCCACAACTCATTCATCATCTCATAGCAAGTATGGTAAATCGCTGTGCAGCGTGCCTAGCTGTCAGAGGTGACCACACGCCTTATTAAACTGCAGCATCATTATTTTATTTAATGTTTATTTTAATTTTTTCTTTAAAGTGTGAATCCTTGATATGCTCAGTTTTTTTTCAAACAGCTACTTTGGATAATAAAATTAATTATTATCATTCTTTTGATTTGCTTCCTTATTTTATAACCATTTTACACTCGCACATCACGTTTCCCGCCATTCTGATTTACAGTTCCTTCTTTATTCACATAATTATCAATTATGCTTAACTTTTGAACACCAGTATATATATATATATATAAAACATATTTAAAAGGAGATAATTAAAGGGATACTAGAGGAAATTATAACATACATACATATATATATATATATATGTGTGTGTGTGTGTGAACACCTTTTAAATATTTTTAATTTTTGGGGTTCATG
This sequence comes from Trichonephila clavata, assembly GCA_019973975.1. Classification (NCBI taxonomy): domain Eukaryota; kingdom Metazoa; phylum Arthropoda; class Arachnida; order Araneae; family Nephilidae; genus Trichonephila; species Trichonephila clavata. Next base: position 61,794 of record BMAO01013675.1, read on the forward strand.
TAGACGAGTTAATCTTAATCGTAATCCAATTGCTCCCGCTCGTTTCCAACCAATCACGACTCCCGTTAGAAAGGAGTCACGCGACCTTCCCCGCTATTTTTGACCAGTATTTAAACCCAGAGGGCTATGTTCTGTAGCTCTTTGTGGTCGTGATGTAAAAAGTCGTTGCTGCTTACTTTCATCTATCTGCTCTTGTGCTTTTTGGTGATAGGTTTTGTGTGAACTCCGTTGCAATGCCCTGATATATATATATATATATAATTTATTAGTAAATTAACACTTAAACATTATCTGTTAATGACGAATTTTCTCTGGTAGTTATTATATGATCCATTACAAGCTATGAATTCTTAAGAAGTTTGTTGGTTAAACTTCCATGGAATAAAGTAACAGTTTGTATATTATTAGTTTGTATAAAAGTGGCTGTGACCCAGATTTAATAGGAATGTTAAATATATTTGTCTGAGTTTTGAAACAAGAATAAAGGGTGTTAATTCTTCAGATAAAACGGTACCTACGTGTAACGGTACCATACCATCCAACCAATTTCGTAAAATCAAAAGACGTTGCTAATTAGAACAATGCCACCAAATGCAATATAAAAATTATTGTGTTCGAAAATGCGCGAGTACGGTTTCGACTATTGGCTGCATATTTCGGTATTTGGCGACGTTTCATAGTTTGATGAAATTGGGTAATGGCATAATGCGCAAGTATAACACAAGTAATAAAAATGTCTTAAAAGCAAGAATAATAAATACAAAAAAAGTCTCATTTTTGCTTAAGAAAATACAAATAGAACTTCTGTTGTCGGATTATTACCGTACTGTTTAAATGCCAAAGATGTAAATAAAGTCAAAACGATGGATACAGAATGTGTTTTTATTAATATTTTCAGTAATAATATGGTTGAATTAAAATATTTTTATGCTTTCAAAAATAAGTTGAAATAAGCTTGAAAAAAGGAACATTAAAAAATATAAGTGAATTATTCACAAAATGTTGTATATTTTAATAAGGTGTTTCACATTGCTGAAAATATATTATTATTTCTTTTAAAAGCATAAAGGGAACAATATAAAATTAATTAAAACAATTTTTAAAAAAAAAACAATTTTTTAACCGATTTATAGAGTTGAGATTTTATTTTAATCATAAGACTTGTTAATATTCAAATGAAAAGAAGTAAAAATGTTAAGAAAAAAAGAGTTTGCTTTTAACATTTTTTCAGACATTTCGAATTTTTTTAATAGCAATGTTCTCGACTTTTTCTTACACACACAAAAAAAAAGGGGACTATTCATAGATTATTAATTCGATCCTCAATTTTATCTTATTCTACTGCTTCAAAAACAAGCTTGTCTGAATTTCCAGTTGAATGCTTTCTTACGTTGTTTGAACAGCCACACAATATCCTTTCAAAAGTTTTACATTTAAACTCGGTTCGATCTTACTATGAGAAAAAATGTTATTTTTAATTTCCTTTTTTCCCCCTATCCATCGACACCTTTAAAAGAGAAACTTTAAAGCAAAAGAGAAAGAATAAAGAGTAGGAAGAAAAAAAAAGAATTTGCAGAGTTAAGGGTTTTGTGATAGTAGTTTTTTTTCTTTCATGCGTTTTCTTAGCAGTTGTGCTTTAAAATCTTTTTGGACGAGAAAGAAAGTACGCCGGGGATAGTTTTCGGACCGCTGGTTTCAATTGAATTTCCAATCTTTAACCCCTTTAATCATTACACAGTTGATCGGACAATGTTTCCAAATTAAACCTTAACCTATTACATTTTGCGTTCAAAGAAGGATACATTTCGAAAATCCCTTTTTTTCCCCTTTCCTTATTTCAATGCATTTACGTTTATTTTATTACTTTTAATTCTCTTATTTTTTATGCATCCTTTGTGGTTTAAAATTATTGCCTTAGCTTTGTTCTTTTGCATATATTTTAAGAAAAGAAAATGTATTAAGGAGCAAAAAAGCCTTAATTATGTTGTCACTAATTTCCCCTTTTTTTCATTCTATCTTATGGAAAGTCTCTAATTTAATAAAACACGTAACTGTCCACTTGCTTAGCCAAAATTAATCAATTTATTGTTTCTAATTATTTTAAAATAGCTTTTAATTTGTGTATTTTTATTCAAGTGCTGCATTTTTGTATATCAAAGATTATTAATATGTTTCATTTTTTTAATATTTTTTTTACTATTTTTATTTTTTTGTGGTTTGAAAAAGGGGTGTTGTGGTTTTCAAATTTAATGGTGTATACAATTATAGTTGTTATTATTTTTTTAGTATTCTCATTTTTATAGCATGGTACGATTTACGCAAAAATTTTTATTTTAAGGATTTTCAAAACTTTTTTGGTTGCCTCCGATGTGTGTATGCTATGTAAAACAGATTTCGTACTCAAAATTTCATAAAAAGGTAGCCGTTTAATTTTTTAAGGAAAAAACTTAAAATTTGTAAAGTGATTTTAAAATGTTTCTCCTCCTACAAATATTTACGTACACGCATGAGATTTGATTTACAAGTACGTGAAACTATGTATAACAAAAGTTGGTATAGGTTTTGTGATAATATGATTGGTATCCGTACAATACTTCTCTTTATGAATGCTTATTGAAAATTTCTTAAAAAAATGTATTAATTCTCAGTTCAACTATTTTTTAAAAAAATAACTATTGCTTTGTGCCTTAAAAATGCATACCAATTCTTGTTACACATTCCATTAGCAATAGGTAAAAAAAAAACTCAAAGCATTAGGCACAATAGGAAAAAAGCCTTAGCATTTTAAATGAAGACAAACTAGTTATTTTATCTTTCTGAGATAAATAAGTATAAAGTTTTGATTTGCCATAGGGAGAGAGATGTAAATAAAAACGAACGTAAAAGCTATAATTTTACGTTTTTTTTAAGTTAAGAGCTTTCAAATTTCTGAGGTTATAGAAAAGTTTATAAAGTATAATTTAAGCTAAGAAATTAGATGTGATTTTTTAACCGATTTTTGTCCATTGCGAATCGTATTGTGTCCCCTTAAAAAATCCTAAAAACATTATATTTCAATATAACTTAGTGTTAGCATTTTTCCATTTAACTTCACCTTTATTACTCGTTGATTGTTGAAAAATAGACATAACTTAACGCAAAGAAATTTTTAATTGACGAAAAATATAATGAGGGTTTTTGGTATACATTTTTGACATAGCTAAAATTAAAGCAGTTTTTTCTTATTAAAATACGTTCTTCTAGTGATATTTGTCTAACTAACCTTATATATAATCAAAATGAAAATATTTTCGGGCTGTTTAAAAAATGAAATTTGAAAAAAAAGTAATATTTTTTTTATTTTGTTATGTGTGTGTGTTTGTGCGCGCTTAATGATAATTTATTAATGTAAACTGCCAAAAATGAATTTAAGCTTTACCATAACGTTAGTTATGTTTTATATTTGCTTAATTTTTGACATAGTTTATTCTCAAGAAAAGTGAAAAAAATCAGTATATATTAGCTTTTTAAATGGATTTAAAATACAACTGTTAAAAGCAAAAATTGTACATTTGCATAAAATTATTGTTTTAATTTTATGATAGTTTTTTTATTCAATCCAATATTAAAATATAATAAAAATTTCTTAGATTTTCTTGCTTTTAATTTACCATGAAAAATAATGACAATAAATAATCTAGATTTGCCTTACCGTAAAAAAAATATATCTTTTCTTTGAAGCATGATTTAATTTAATGGGTGTAATTAGAAAGTTTTCGGAGCATCAAATAATCTTCTAAGTATTATCATTAAGGGATGTTTATATTTTTAATTTAATTTAATGGATTAAATTTTTTAAAATCATAATCACCTATCTTAAAAATTGTGTGATGAGCTAAATTTTAAATTTGATAATATCTTAAAATTCTTGTTGGAAATTTTGAAAATTTACTGGCATACTAGTTAACAATAAAATGTTTAATTATTTTTCCTCTTTCTTTATTTTGATAAACTTTAGAGTTCCCAGTAAAATACATGTCAAAAATAAATTTATGAGAAGACATAAAGCAGATCATATCGTATTTTTCGCAAATATCCATTTTCCCTATTTTTCAAATAAACCTACAAATTTATTCCACAAGTTTTTTTGAAAAATAAATATTTTCTTCAGTTTTAAAATTCTGAATACTTGTTAGTTGAAAAAGCTCGCTGGGACTTAATTTGAGGCTATAGAACTTGAAAATTTCCCCAAAAAGCAGTCAAATTCTATAAAATACAGCGGTGATAAATAAAACATGCCTGTCCTAAAACTCCTTTTTTACAATTTTATAGACGTTTTTGTATTCCATTTTTTGAAGAATTCTGAAAAGAAATTGACGTATTATCATCCAATCAGGAACGAGTAGCAGGATATCACGTGACAACCGGAAGTGCGTGTTTCAGAACTGATCCGGCGTTTCCGAATCCAGATCCGTTTTTCTCTGGACCCTAAGGACACGATAACGTTCTCTGCACGAAACTCTAGCGAATACTCATTCGGCCAGTAGTAATTACTTCCGCCAATGTGAATGGAAATAACAATGTCCACTTTACGATTTATTTCTTCTTTTTATGCTACCGACATATTTCTTCAAATGCCATCTCAGAATTGTGTTCAATTCTTTTTCGGTATATTTCTAAAAAGCCTTCTGAAGTAAAAATGAGATTTTTCTTGAATTTACCACTTCACTTAGTGTTATAATATTTATTCAATGAGATTTTTTATACTGTAGATTCACACATTTCTTCTATTGAATAAATATAAATAATTGAGGTTGCTTGAAATTATGCAGAAATAATAAGTACCGCTTATTTCTGAATATAAGTTGTTTCTTGTTTAACCATTTAATTGGTTTGCCGTACGTTGTACGGGCACTGGTAGTTTCTTCATTTAATCTTTTTTCGCATACATTTTTAGTTCATCTAGTGAGATTATTAGTGATAGTGTTTTTAAGAAATTCAGTTTGTCCATGGAATAAAATACTTCTCATCCGGGTTTTATTTGTGATAAAGACGGGGATTTTTCATTGAAGGCAGGAATTTAGATTCATTAAAATGTTCGATTAAGAACTGGGATTGGTAAGGTAATGAGCAAATTTGTTTCTTGAGAAAGATGGAAAAGGATAGATAGTATAAATAAGCCGATATTATTTCTTTCCCACTGCAAAGTAAGACTTAGTATAAAACCATTGTTAAATCTGTGTGTGTATATATACTGCTGTTTGTAAAAAAAGCAACACCATGAAGGAATCATCTGAATTAAATGAACTTTACAGGAAATATCAATAATAGGATTTTATGTAAAATAGTAATTTAGAGACACCGCGCAACGCCCTCTAAAGTGATGCTGAAATCGCATAAATAGAGGACTGTAATGGGACGTTGAACATAGTTAATAATTATTTGTTAGTGGCAAACGTTTAGTGAGACCTAAGTATGCCTCCTCGACGAAATAAGGAGAAATTCCAACAACTTACGGAGTTCGAACGGGGGAGGATTATAGGCTTTCCAGGAGGAGGACTTTTCTATCACGCAATTGGAGCTCATGTGCAGAGGAACAGTTCTACAGTCATGCGAGTTTGGAAGTAGTGCACTGACGAGCACTAAACAACTTGAAAAACTGTCAGTGGACGATGGAAGGTGATGTCAGCGTGCGACGATCGACACCTGCTCCGCATGGCGGTGTGACCGCACAGCTTCTTCCAGGCAGTTGGCAGTACATTGGTCTATGGCTACTAGTGTACTAATGTCGGCTTCGACAGTTCGTTGGTGACTGCTGCACAGTGGAATGCATGCAAGGGTGCCTTTATACATGATCCCCTCATGGCAAACTATCGACGGCTGCGTATGCAATGGGCTCATGAGCACAGAGCCTGGAAATCTGATTGACACCAAGTTGTCCGTTCAGATGAATCACGCCTCAACTTGTGGGACTATGATGGCCGCACTCGTGTCTGACGCTATGCCGGTGAACTCTGCCCTCCAGAGTGCGTTGTTAAACAACATAGTGGCCATATACCCAGAGTAATGGTTTAGGGGTGTGATTTCGTATCATAGACGTTCCAATTTGCTACGAATTAAGGGTAACCTCAATAGCAACAGGTACTTCGGGGAAGTGCTACAGCCCGAAGTCGTTCCTTTCCTTCAAGGCATCCCTAGAGCTATCTTTCATCAGGATAATGCCCATCTACATGTTGCAAAGACGACAACTTCTTCAAAGTTCGAGACTTCTGTTCAGCCCAACAGATGCAATTTCTTCCTTTGCCTGCTTATTCGCCGGATATGTCGCTTATTGAGAACGGGCGGGGTTTGGTTGGTTGGCGTCTCGTTCGTGATCCACGTCCTGCAGCTTGAAAAGACGAACTTTTGCTGCGCATACAAGTAATATGGAATTCTATTCCACATTCAAAATCTGTTTAACTCCATGTCAAGTCGTATTGAATCACTTATTGCAGTTGGTGGTGGCTACATCAAATGCTGATTTTGGACACTTAATATATATATATATATATATATATATATATTTGCTTTAAAAATTTTGTCATTTATTTGTACTAATATAAGTCATTTGTGCATTAAATTTCATTTATTTCTGATATTTCCTTCTGGTGTTGCATTTTTTACAAATAGCAGTATATGTATGTCATGGTTTTTTGAGTCAACACCATGACATTTTATTTTGAACTGTCTTTATTCCATGAAATAAATTTTGGATCTGATTGCTAAGAGAGAGAGAGACGGACACCAAGTTATTTAGAATCTGCAACCACTTACAGACCAGATGGTTTTCAAGTACTCCTCTTATTGCAGGGATATATTTGAAAGTTAAGCATTTAAGCATGACATACGAGTACTAGGTAATAAAGATTAATGGTCGGAGTGGCAAAGTTCTGTTTAGGGCCATGTGTTCTTCATTCCCGAACTGGATAATAAATTTAATACTTGAAGATGTAACGGGAAAATAAAAGTTAAAATGGTCTAGGGATTTAATTTTAGATCTAATTTAATTATCCTTACATATGTATGCACAAACACAAACACAAACAATCTTCAATCTTTTGAAAAAGAGGTACGAACATGAAATTTTTTTATGAGTATGAGAGAAATTCTTTCAGGATATATGAAGCATTCTTCATAACTTGCAGACTGAATTTGTAAAAAGCAAACATTTAGGGGTTATTCTTTAATTAATAAATAAATAATAGTGTGAAAATTTTAAAAATAAAAATGAAAATAAAACTTTTCTATTTTTGTATTCTGTTAAGCATTATTCTTATATATATGCAACAAAAATGGGAATTTTCTTGGAATATTTTGGGAAAAGAAATTGGAAGCTCTAAGGGTTAAGCCGAGAGTGTGTTTTGCTTCAATTCCATACTTCGAAACCGGTATATAAAACGGATTAGAGAAAAATTTCTGTAATTTTCAAATATATGCCGGTTGCAAAAGTGGTTGGAATGTCTTCCAATATAAAAATTCTGCAAAGTAAGATGACAGTGACTATTGCTTTATTGCTGATAATCCTATCCATAACTAACACATTTTCACCCATTTATTTGTTACCTTGCACACTATCTCTGCTACTCTTTCTGTGCCATTTTTTTTTCTTAGAAAATGAGTGGGAAGAGAAATTCGTAAATGGCGAGTGAATGTGGACTTATGTTTTATGGAGAAAAATCTCGCCCATAAAGAACTTATGCATTCGGGAATCCCAATGAGTAAATGTGAATTCTTAGAACTATACAAAAAAACTCGGATTATGACTAACTTTGAAGGATTTATGTGACATTTTTCTTTCCTCTTAGGGAAAAAAAGTTTTAAGAAATTAAATTGATTCACATAACTAATAAAAAAAGTTTTATTTTTTAAATCTATTAGATATACAGGTTTTAAATTTGACAAATATGTCTCAATTATTGAGCAGAGCATTTGTGGAAATCCGCAGCAAGGGGAGAGGCTACTGCAACATAAAAGGTAAACTTACTTATGCCTTTGAAATCCAAGTCTTGTTCTAACTGAAATCAAGAAGCGTGGACTGTAAGAATGTTTTTCAGTATAATCGAAAGTTTAATTATTGTATTAATCTAAAAGAAACATATAGTCATACAACATCATAAAATACCCTGTGAAGTATATAGTATATATAGGAAGGTTACTGCTAGTATATATACAAAAATGTTATACACGTCTTAATGCTTTAGAAACGTTTTTTTTGCATGCTAACACTTTTTATATTCAACAAGATAATTATATGTTGTTCATTTATTTAATTGTGTAATTTCTTTATTTTAATTAAAATTAAACTCTATCGAGGTAATGATTTGCAATTACAAGGATTTGAAATGTAGAACATTTTTAACAAGTAATATACCTTGCATTTTTTATACATAATAAACATACCAACTTAAAACTATTTGCAAATCTTTCATTCCTTTTCCTTATCAATTTTCACCCACTCTACTTTTTATGCTGAAATTTACATCTGAGGGGAAAATATCTATATAAGTAGTGGATGATATTATCAAAATACCCTGCATCTAAATATCTCAAACCCTATACAAAATAACTATTTTTATTTACCACAATTTTTATTTTCTTTCAACAATTCTCTTAAATATCTGCTTCCATTTTCTTATTGGTAAAATATTTTATTTTTGTATAAATCAAGAAACAATTCCCTTATGGATGAATACAGATTACTTTTGTAACGGCAAAATCGCGTTATATCTATGAAAGGAAAAAAAAAACGGGTCTTCAACGATTTTATGACTAGCCACAAGCCCTATATTGATTGCATCAAGACATATGAAAAAAGAAAATAAGCAACCTTTTAACTGGATTCTCATTCTTCGCACAGACTGCGCTCCAAATACTCTACTTTCATTTGACCATGCTGAGAAAGAAAAAAAGCCGAGATGCGGAGCCAATTTTAAGTCCCTAGCCGGGCAATGAAATTCCGCTTAACGAAATTAACGTGGTGTTCCGTTGTAAAAAGTCTTTCTTGGTGGTCACATAAAAAAGAACCATGAGCGATCAGAAATAATTGTTGTATTTTCTCCCTTTTTCCTTGGAGTCGTTGTCTCTCGTTAATTTATGTTTTTGTCGTCTGGTGTGGTTGACTGCTTGCGCAGATTACGTTAACGAGGCGTTTAATTACGATTTCTCTTCTTTCTTAATTCAATTCAAATGAGATAGTTCTTGTATTTCAAATGCAAGATGTGACTCCCCAAAAAATAAAGAAAATTTGGAAAGCAAATATTATGTAAAAAAATGTTAATAAAAGAAAACACAATATATCATATATTTTGCTTATGCCTGGACTTCAAAATTTAAGAATGTGTGTACATTTGTAATTATGTATGTAACGAAATCAATACACACACACTTTAAACTCTCGGGTGGATTGTCCTTGAATTCTTCCCGGGAAAATCTTTTTTGTTTACTCCTAAAAGAATAAATTATACTAATTAAACCCACAATTGCAGTACAAAAGGAGAACAATAATTAAAACCAGTGAGTAGAATTCGCTCTTGTTTATTTCAATTCCTCAGCAGTTGTACCGAAGAATTCAAGAGTTTTTACATTAAGAGCTGCTTTCTCTTGCGTTTCTATTTGTCACTTTTCCTCCTCTTAACGCGTTCACTAACTGACTTGCGTGGCAGATAATAGAAGAAGCAGACTGTCGGGGACTAGTTTTGAATATAAATCACCTTGATCCCTTCACACATGGTTCAATGGCACTCCACCCTGCTATGAAGTTTTTGAAAACCACGTTCTCCTCCCCCACTAGACGACTCAACTTAAAGGATATTGGGGAAGATCCTCTCTTCACACGGGGCAATTTGAATGTTGGAAATGGAGAAAGTATTTTTGCTTCAGACTCAATCAACCTGTGGAATTGTGAACGTCCTACGTCACTCCCTTTATATTTACTTTATGTCCGCATGTGAAAGCAAATTTTTTGCCCTCTTCACACTTAAGGAGGGGGAAAAGGAAACGGGTTGGCTGACACAAATTTTCTATGAGTCAAACCGACCTTAGTGTCTGTCAGAGCGTGGTGTCGAGTAGCTAGTTGACTTGTGAGTTTAAATCACTGATTTTAGTGATTGTAGTTTATAGTATTTTAGTTTACAAAGGCTGATAAAAAGGGAAAAAAAGTAATTTTATCTATTAAAGCGAATTTTGATTCAGGTTTTGAAGATCTTACTTATGAGAAAATTATAGGTAGAGAATATCAAGTATGTCTTATGAAAAGAGTGAGGAAGTTGAAGAGGGTAAGACAAAGAAGCGAATGATCCATGATGCAACTCGAACACACATTGGATGTCTCATTTAATATCTGGATTAACAAGATGGTACGATGGTGACAAAATGGCTTTAAGAAAACTTCAACCTCAAGAGAAGATGTGTTTTATTTCGAAACAACAAAAACTTGTTGACAGATTATTTCATGCTAAACTGAACTTTAAAACAATATCACAATGTGCACGCATACATATGTTTAACTCGCAAAGTAATCAATTTTTAAACCTGATTCTGGCGTGCACAGCATTCCTCCGAAGCAGCGTTTCTCAAATTGTGGGGTGCCCCTCCCTAGGGGTGGGCATTATAACTCTACGTGGGGGGGAGGGGCGCAAGCATTTTGAAAAGTCGAAAATAAAAGATTTAAGATAATTATTAATTTACCGAAAGGAAGCAAAACCAAATACATTCTGACATATTAAAAAAATAAAACGCATTTGCACTGGTATACTTATAAATGTATCAGTACTGTACAATGTATTTCATAATTAAATTATCAATACTAAATTAAAAACAAGTTTAATGATTATTAGCGACTCCCATGGGCTTGTCATATACACTATTTAATACTTATCTTGATAATTTGTATTGCTTATAATTTAAGTTATATTGTAGCTTAAGAATAAAAGTACATTATTATTGCAGTCAATACATTGTTATTGTAGAGGGGCGATGAAAATTATGACTGAAAATTGGGCCGCAAACATTGAAAGTTTGAGAAGCACTGCTCCAAAGTATAATTGTTCTGATATGTTACCTTTTTTACTATTCTGCGGGTTATCCGTGGTTGCTACTCAACCTAATTCCGTTGATAAATTAGAGTTTACTGTGTATAAAATGATTCCGTATTTCAATTTTTTTGACAGGGATTTTATTTGATTCAATTTGCTACTAAACCCTCCAAGATATCGTACGATGCTTAATTCCTTTTATTTACCCACTTAATGAAAATACTATTATGCTTTAACTTCAACTCTACTTCCCAAACAGTGCCACATCATCAAATTTTAGGGGTGAGATGCAATATTGAAATAATCACTAGATCAGACCAGTTGGCTTTTTTAAAGATTAAAATCACGTGGTTTGAGAAAATTTTAGAAATTTCTATGATTTAGATAAGTTATGTAGACTTTTGAACTCTGAAGGAAACCACTTTTTCTATTTTAAGATTAGCTCCTGCGCTTTCGTGTTTTCGTTTCTACCCTTTGTTTTAGGACAGTGTTCTTGAGTAATATGTCCCTTCTGAAATGAAAATAAACAAATATGATGGGTAGGTGCTCCTGAATAAATTTGGACATAACTGCATCGAAAATGATACATGAATTCATGACGTTTCATATATAAATGTCAGAGGCCCTTCAAGCTAAATGTTAGTGAGTGAATATTAACGTCGCACTGTTCAGCTATACACAAGAGCTTTTGGCGACGGTCCGCGTAATTTTGAACCATGGTCAAGTGACGCGGACGACACCTGAGCTGGCATCCTCTCTCCTAACTACCACACCAAACCAACGGGAGGACGTTTGAGCTCTCCACAGATTTAACGCGCATCGTTCCCCTACAGGGGTCGTTAGTGGTACTTGGATCGAACTCATGACACGCTAGCCATGATCCGCGGTCACGTAAATGTTAGAAAGGTAGGTTAATTATGCGATTAGCGTAACGTTAAGAAAGTTCAAACAATGCTGTAAAACGAATTTGAGATCCAATAACCTTAATTTTTGTGAATTCATGTTTCTGAGGGGGTGAAACTTAAAATACCTTTCGTCAAATAAAATACTATTGTCTTAAAATAAAAAGGTTTTTAGTATTTATAGATAAATGTATTTAAAAAATCAGAATTCCGCTTCATACACAAACAGCCTTCCAAAAAATATTCCAAAATAAAAAGTTACAAAAGAACTGAATCATACAAAATAATATACATTCAGTGTAGTTAATTCAACTAAATTACAAGCAACTCTGTCTTTTAATTTCTACTTTCAATTTATTTATTACAAATATACATTTCAAACAATAAGTAACTCTATAAATAGAGCCCAAATTAACGATTTTTAAACATTTGCTTAATTTTTTCAAATATTAGGTTTGGTCACATTCTAAAGATTTAATAATCTACATACTTGAGTTAATTGTATGAATAGTGTAATTATTTATGCAAAATTTTTCATATCAAAGCTATAGTTAATAGTGCATTATAGCCTTTTCGAAAAAGTAAATGTCCTGATTGCTAATAAACTTGATAAAGTGCATGCCAAGAGAATAAATTATGTTAACACAGGAAAGCTACAAATATAAAAATAAGTATTCAGTTAAAGGGATTTTAGGCATTGGAGTGAAATGAAATGAATATTATACATTATGTCAAAAATATATTTTGGTCACTGTTCTATAAAGACTATTTTTCAAATTTATTAAAGCACAAACGCAGAAAAAAAATATGATCTAGAGGCGTTTAACTGAGAAGAAACCAATAAAAATTTATTTTACTTATATATTTTTTTGTTAATAGATTAATTCCTTAATATTTTTTAAATATTAAAAATAAAATTAAAAAGGAATTAAAGAAATACAATTGTATTAACATTCAGTAAAAAATTCTAGAAAATAAATTTTCTGCGTTTGATTGAAAAAAGTTTTTTTTTTTTAAATTCAAAATTTTATTCTTTGTTTTGTTTTAAGGTATTGCGACAACTTTTTAAAAAAAATAGAGATATGGGGATTTTTTTTTGTGGTTTTCAGATTTGTTTAGTACATTTTAAGAAAAATATACTAAAATGGGAAAAAATGAGTAAAAATTCACAAAAAATAACATAAACGGGGCCCTTTCTGTACCCAAAATTTATGAACAAATTTATAAATTTTCAATTTTGATGAGTTGTTATGTTATTCATTTTTGAAATGACTTTCTGGATAAGAGATATTTTAATTTTTACAGAAACTAGAGCCCTTTATCTTAGTCATCATATCAAATTGCTTTAAGAAACATTGATTATATTAACATAAGGGACTGTAATTTTTCTAATGAAACAGTGATTGATAAATCTGAAAGTTTAAACACCTCTACTATTATACAGAACATACACAAAAAATTTCAATTAATTATTTTCAGAACTTTTTCACCCTTCCCACGCTTGAGCATTTTCAAAAAACCACATTTCGAGTAAAATACGTTTTAAAGTAAGACATTTTGCTGAGTGTAATGTCATCTGCTTTTACTAAAACACTTGTAGTTTTTGTTATAGCGAAGGAAAATAATAAACTTGGGTTTTTTATAAAGCAAATAAGATGGCCTATGCAATAAAATCAAAAAGAAATTCGTAAATTTTAGACGAAATTCACAATTTTAGGGTAGTCGGATACCTTAAGAATTTAATTACAGAGTCAGTAGTTGAATATTAACTAGTTTAATAAACAATTTAAATTCGCAATACAATCTATTTTAATTTGAACAACAGTTGGTATTTAAAGAATTATGCTGAGTGGAAATACTATAGATCTATACATATTAAATTGGAATGTCCTAAATAAGTTTTAGAAGATCAAAATACATCATTCTGATATGCAAATTGAATTATACTTACGAAAGCAAAATTAATTTTCAATTGTTTTATCAAATTTCTAGTAGTGGTTTACCAATATTAAATTGTTTCTTTGAATGTGTTAGAAGCAATTTCTTTTTAAAACAGAAGAGTTTTAATTCAAAATGAAAAGTTATTAAGAAATCAATAACTGAGACTTACCATTTATTTCCATGTAGGTACTTAGAATTTTTGAAATTTTTTTTTAAGTTAAATTATGGGAGTCGGCTTATATACGGACCCGCTAATCCTGGATAAAACGTAGTTTAGCGGAAAAGGTTTTTTTTTCTGTTTCAGAAAAAAAAAATTAGCCATGCCAAGCGATTTCACTTAAGGAAACCGGGATGTTCTCGGTAACGCAAAACAAGCGAAATTTTTATTTTCGAATGGTCATTATTTTCAAAAACAAAAGAACTGCATAAATAGTAAAATGCTTGTGTTATATAATTTATTTACTTCTTTGTTCAATTACATAAAATTATTAAATACATGCAATATTTTTAGAAATATAAGGATTCGAAAAAGTACTCACCAAACGTACGCTTTCGAATTTATGGAGCTGATTAGGTATCTGTATTTTTCTTTTTATAACATAAAACACCACAAAGCATGCTTTGAATTTTTTAAAAAAAACTTGGAATCTTAACTTTTTGAAATTTTGATAAATATGGTATTTTCTTAGAAATTGAAGAGTAAAAATAAGAGTATTAAACTTTCAGGAAATAAATTAGTAGCATTAGATATATTCTTTATATGAAAGCTCATATCAAGTTTTATTTAAAAGGAATAGATAGATTTTTCTACAAATATACCTAAAATCTGGAAAAACACGTGTTGAGTAATATGAAATAAAATAAATAAAATGATCTAGCTACATGAGATTCGATACCTAAAACATTGCAGCATCGAATTCATCTTGCGTGGGCTCTTACAAAGCATCCGTCTTCCTTCTATTTCGTTTTTCAGGAGTCGTGTCCTCTTTGATGGCTTTTTACACTGTCAACTCGACTTCACAAATTCTAACTTCGTTTACTTTTTGAAGTCCTCACAAGTGTTGATACCTGGTTTTATTTTTAGTTCTCCTAATATACATATGTTCATGCATATGCACCTTACTTAAAACAAGTCACTGCATGCATTACATTAGGGGTCTTCAACCTTTAACTTTTGAGGACCATTTTAATAAATTAACGATGATTCACGAGTCACACGATTGTCAAGAAAATAATGTAGTCAGGAAATTTAAATAAGAAAGGGAGATTTTCCTTAAAAGACCACCACAACTGATTCTAAGGAAAGAGATGTGTTACAGGTTTGTACATATATACGTATACTGGTTTCAAAACAAATTAAAGATAAAAGCGCGTTAAAGATAAAAGTCGACCTTTTCTTCTGAAAACTTTTTAGATTTTACGCATGACCAATTTTTTTATTTTTGAAATTATTTAAGATACAAGGAAATTTTTGAAAAATTCGTCATTGTAAGAAACGTTTATTTTATCAAATTATATCAATAAAATGTTTTTTAAATATCAAGAATAACAACAAAAAAATGGTGTTTTTCACGATAAAAAACAGACAAGGCAATTTTTCCTGAAATTAATTGAGATCCAAATGAAAACCCCCTTTGTCTCCAAACCGAATCTTCAAAAGGCCATTTGCGACCCGCGGCCGATTGGTTGACCATCCCTACATTATACCAATCTGCAAAGTTTCTTTTGTTTACAAATGTGTTCTTAGGAACTCCTTACCACGCACAGTTATTGAAGCTTTTATTTGGGTTCTAGGTACAGCCATGCAAGCATTTTAATGAAAGTTCTTTTGTAGTTAAAGTGCTCTAAATATGTTTTTAACCTAAAAAAAAGCTGTGGGAGGGAATGTTTGGGGGTGTACTTTTCAGCTATACAGCAGGGCGGGCAGTTGCCGTTTACATTTTAAAACTGCAATTACTTGGGTATTAAGATTTAAACCTTTATATAATAAAAATATTTTGAATCTACATTAAATATCCTTTTTTTAACTATGAAAATGAATTCTTTTAAGGCTTAGAACATTTTGGTTTTCTTAATTTTAAGTTCTAAAAGAAAAAAAAAGTCATTTAAAGTCTGTAACTACCTTCGGAGCACTTATTTTTTTGTAACTATATAAACTTTCAATTAAATGCATCTGTTATTTATTTGAAATGGGACATAAACCTATGACATAAAGTACAATTTTTACAAAGTTATTTATAATTTTGGAATTATTGGCAGTTTTTTGAGAGAAAAAAATCTTAGAAAAAAATTGTAGTTACGCAAACTTGTACTGAAATTTCTAATTAGTACATTCAAACATTATTTATACATTTCATAAATAATAACCTTATCCGTGTTTTGTGCTAAAAGATTTGTAACGTTTTAAAAAGTTTTTCATCTATGCCAAATTTTATGCTAAAATTGAGTTTTTACAAAATTTTTCAAAAACCTAACGTTTCACAAAAAGTTTAATAAAATACATAAATACGCATAGAGTTTAGATTCTTATTCATAATAAGATAAATAAAACATAAAATAAACACCTTACATTTTGAAGTATACGGTATTTGTGGTTCCTACTGCGCAATTGTGTATAAGCCTCTGCTTTTAATGTATACATGCACTATTATTTTTATTTTTGTGTAATGTGACATATGATGTATCAAACACAAAAAGTTTATAAGATACAAAATTACGGTATCCCATTAGGTTGGAAAGGTAATTTTTGGGTGTTATGTGTTAGGGCCATCAGAAAAAAAAGAAAAATAACTGTTGAGAACGAAGAAGAAATACTGCATTAAACTGGAGAACTTTAAATTTTTTTCATGATATTTATATCTTATAAGAATATTTTTGCCTACATTTTTTGAAGAATGAAATTATCACGCTAATTTGTGTATAAAAAATAGAATATCTCGAAAACAATCCAATGAAATTTGTAAAACTAATGTTAGGAAACATTTAGAGTTAAGATAATTACATTTAATCCCATTTTAGAGCCATTTTTAACTTAGAACATGAAGTAATTTTTACTTCAGATGGATCAAAAGGTATGGCAATGGAATTAAAATTTCATGTCCAATGTATTTTTATCTATGCCGTCTTCCTTAAAACTGAAAATTTTGCTATAATTTTATTAAAATATTATTTAAAAAAAAAACAAAGTACGATATACATGTTATATGTTTAATACTTATGACTCTTTTAAACCTATTTGTGTTCTTTAAAACAATAAAATTCTTCTGAAAATATATTTTTGAGATATTTGTCTCCAAACCTAGTTGGATGCCTTAAGAAATGAAAATATAGTTATTTATACGCAATGAAAATACTTAGATAATTCCAGATTAATTCTGTACATATTTTGTACAAACAGAAATTCAGTTAATTTTGCACAAGTATACTCTTATTACAGTACAAAAAGCCTGCGTAAAATTTTAGTATTGAAAACTGTTTGTGAAAGCTATTTATGTAACGGGTATTTATGTATAATTTGTGTAACAATTTATCTAAGAATTATTGTTAATTAAAGCTTCTTTTTTAAGCTGAACAATTTTTAAAACATTTATTTTTATTTTTTAGTCTTTGTTTAATATTTTTTTAGATACATTAATATAGTACTAAACTAAATTCATATTAAGGGAAGAACGAATTAGTCTTTGTTTTGCAATAAATATACTTGTATAATTACTACTTGTACATCGTTTATATTTTACATTTATAATTGGTGCTTGTAGCTCATTTATTCTGTACATGAATGTTTAGGATGTGATAAAAAGTTTTAATTTGGAAAATAATCAATATTAAACAAACTGCATTTTGTCTTGGAATCCTCCCTACTTAAGTATGACGTACAATACTTTTAAAAAATTCAGGAACTAATGCTAAGTCTAAACAAAAGAAATTGGACTTCTGACATTTTGTTCTCTTACGTTCTTTAGTCATCTTATTAAATTACATTTCTAGAGCTTTTTTCTGATTACGAACCTGAAATATTGGTTTATTCTTTCAATATACGAGCACACACCACATTCAAACGTACCCACAAGTTTTCATTTATCTGAATTCTAATCCAATTCCTGAGAGCAACGTTCCAAAAATTTCAGCTAATCAAAATAACTTTATTGCTCTAACGGACCCAATATCCCTGGAGACAACATCGTCGAAGAAACTCATCTTAGTTTGGTACCTTTCAGAAAACAACTGATCATCTTCGATCCGCTAGTCCATTGTTTAAGATCAAACACGAGGGGTCGAGCGGTTTGTCGACGAGGGGCGGTCAAACGTCCCCAAATTCGATCTTAATTCGATCGTGCTGCGGTTAAGCTTAACTCGCAGACCAATTGTCCTTTCCTGACCTAAGGGACATTGTGGAAGAGCGGTCGTCCCACATTATGTTGTCCTCGGGGATTCAAAGAGCGGTCTATCCTTTTTTTTTTGGTTTTGTTTGGTGTGTCCTTTTGGTTGCCTTGGTGGTTTTCGTAATTTACCACATGCCGAAATTAATTGGGAAATACTTAAAGCAATCCAGAAGAAAAGATAAATTCAAAAGGACTTCAGCAATAACCATCGCTGAATTCCTCCGAGACAGATAACGAATGGCGCTGAAGTCCCCCAACAGAAATAATTGTAATATTTATTGCCAGACTAATTGCTTCAAGTAGATTTTCCGAAAGGAGGTTCGGTGTTTCTTAATTACGTAGCAATGCAAATTGCACAAAAATGGATGTCGAGAGAGACTGAAGGAAAGAGTTGAAACACGAACGGTGGATGTCCTGTCTTTATTGGAGTTTTGAAAAGCTGCATTGTTGTATTCCTTTGTTTTGTTTGCTTTTAGTAGAAAGGCTTCATTCTGTTCGAAGGACATTATCTTTCTAAGGTTTAAAATAGAATTAGAGTAGCTGTGGGTTTGAAGTTTAAGTACTCATGATAAAAATCACTTGAGAAAAGGAATTGAATTGAGCTGCAAAATTTATTCATTCTTTAGGATATTCTTGTCATAAATAAATAGTTATATTTCTTCAAAAAGCTGTCACTTTTCTGCATCAACAAAAAGATCTATGTTAATTCTGAGAAAATTTTTGCTTTTCAAGTTTCTTTTTTCAATAATTATCTAGTAATATTTTGGCTAAGGGAATTGATGTATTTGTTTTAATAGTTAATCCTTGAAAAATGTTATTTATGAGTTTCCAGGTGTTATCTTTGTCACTTAACCCTTTTCTGAGCTATTTCTTTTACTAGAGATGGTACATTAAAATATTTTTGTGGACAAGATTGATTTAAGAGAAGGAATTGATTTAGCTTTGTCGTAGTCTATCACTACCTCAAGATTATTAGCTCCCCTTCTTGTATTATCTAAATCTGAATGTGTTGAATTCATAATTAATTACTACTTATTTAATAAATCAATCTTATTTATTGACCTTTCTTAATTGAGAGATTACACAAATACTATTTAAATTTTAAGAACAATAAAACACAGTGGAGTATGAGAAGGATTCAATTATGAACGACGGAATCTTAACTGAATCTACGGCAGTCGACGCGTACAATTAAGCTACACACTTATATTTAATTTGGGAAATTAAACTAACCTGATACCTTTTCTTATGGCAGCTTCTTCTAATTACTTCTTCTATATCTGGATTGCTTTAATGAGCGGCTTCAATCTCAGCTATCTCTCAGTTCTATCTCGAACTGATTTTATGTATACTTTTTTATAGACTTTTCTCCCGACGACTATATTTCCACTAGAAAAACTACTCTCTCAATTCATTTTTTCTTCACTTTATTTCCCCTTTTATATCCTTTTCGAAATCTCTAAACCCGAACTTATATAAAATATCTCATTTGTATAAGTCACACTTTTGGCTCTCGGTGGAGATTGGTTGAAATAAATAAAATATTTAAAGAATACGAGAGAAGGTTAGTGAAACGCGTAAGCACTCATCACAGCTTATTTGGTAAAATTTTTTAGTTTTTCAAGACTTCTTTGTGTTGTGGGAACGTGTTTCCGCAACGCACTATGCGCTACTGAAACACATATATACCTTCTCTTTTCCTTTACCTCTCTGCTCATGAAATTTTCAAAATAAATTTTGTAAATACAATAACCTTCATACCCAATAGTAACCTAGAGTTGTTTTACATTATTAGATGATGATGACGAAATTATAAGAATTTATACGTTATTATTTCCAAGGATATTTAAAAAAGAAACAGAAATCAGTACATGAGTAGCACAACAAATTTAGGAAATATGTTTGGAAATGTTACAATATGTAAAATTAATTGTATATTAGATTTATGAAGATAACTGATATCGAGATTGGTTTCATGAATTCGGTCGTAAGCGTATTTACCATGACATAGTAAAAGGTTAACCATTGCTCAAAATTGCCCTTGTATTGCTTTGAAGAAAGTGCGATGCATCGTTAATAAACAAAAGATTAATCATTTAGTATTAAAGTATTATTTTCTTTCAAATGTGTTTGTTCATTCATTTTCAAATCATTGCTTTATTAGTTATTCTTTCTTTTTTGACAAAAGTTAAATTTTTTCAATTCCTACTATTAGTTCATAATCTCCCTATATATATATAGGTAATAAAATGCTTTTTATTCCTCAACTCAAGTTCAAACAAATTTTTTTAAACTTGTAGATGACACGATGTCAGTACTGTTTTTTCAAATATTAATTCATTTATGAATGAATTCTGACTATTATTTTTGTTACTATTCATTCATTGATGAATAAATAAATAGTAACAAAATAATAGCCAAACACCATGCATGAAAAGGAAAATTTCTCGTTGTACCCCTATCGTGCAATGAATAGAGCGCTGGACTTCTATTCTAAAGGTCGTGGTTTTGAAACCCATCTGAGATGGCCTATTTCTTTTTATTTTACTATTTTATTGGAATAATTAAATTTAATTAGTGAATAATTAGTAAAAAGCAAAAAAATACATAATAGGCCTACACCATACATAAAAAGAAAAAGGGAAAATTGCAAGGAAAATCGCTTTCTATTATGCCACTTAATCTTGTGATTATGTACACTTTTATACTTTATAATTGCAATTATTTAATAAAAAGTAACTAACATAAAGTTTTTCATTGTTAACCTAAGTAAGAATTGACTTAATGTTTTTCATACATTACTTGCGTTTAACATTAATTTAACCTTAGCATCATTACATTGCATGAGAGTTTACATGAACTTTTCTCTTTAATGAGCTTCTAATCTTCACTAATTCTCTTTTGCACTATTTTATTGTTTCTATTAAACACACACACGCACACGCACGCACACATACTATACCGGATCATTTATACTTAAAAAAATTGTATGATGAAAAACACTAGACGCAAACAAATTTCTATATATATCAAAGAAAGAGTTCTAATGTGGATTGCTTTGTTTATTCTGAAACCTGCTTGCTTTCAGATTCCAGAGGAGTTTCTCTAAAATGTGTTACTCGGATTCTAAACATGTTGTGCTGAGAACGCTCACGACCTTTTAATGGTTTTGTTTTTACCACGAAAGCAATTTTCTTAGCAATTAAGAAAGTAGGACTAGTTTATTTTATAGTACTTTAGCAGCTAAATGGTAAAACAGACGTGACAAGCCTGCTTAAGACGAGTAATTTCTTTAAATGCTCTCTTTCAGTTATATCTTGTTAAAGTGCAGTAAGCAAAATGTTCATGGAATATAAAGCAAAAAAGAATTTAAAATGTTTTAGGTATGTAAAAATTTTGATAATTTGCAAAATAATTAAACTGATTTAAATAAAAATCCAGAAAATAATATAGAATATATTCAAATGATTTTAATAAGCAAATAGAATACAAATATTTTTTAATAAAAATTGTAATTGAATAGTCGCGATAATCAGATTGAAATATAAAATGTAAAGGAAGATGTGAGAAGTATTTATAATCTAAAAATAGATTATATGGAACAATTGCAGACGATTTTCAATGATTTCATTTTTTAACGTCTCAGATTTTAAAAAAAGAGTAAATAGCAATTACAAATTAATTATTTTTAGGATAAAAAGTTTTATTATTTTTCCAAAAAAATTCATGCTGATAATGCTCAAGATTAGTCAAGAGTGTTTTAAGTACCCTTCATTAAAAACGGATTTGTTGACAGTAAATAATTTTGTGGTTTTAGTGTGCGATAATTTTCCTTTTTAAAGGTGTCATCAATCGAGAATGGAAATCGTACGATGTAAAGAGTTTCATTTTTATTTAATACTAAAAAAGTTTTTCAAATTTGATAATTAGATGAATATTAAAATATAAATCATACATCATAAATGTCTATGAACTTTTCAGTCCATTAAGTACAAATGTTGAATCTTAGCTTAACGTATCAATAAAAGTAGCATTAAAAACTGCAACTAATATTATTAAGAAATGTGATTATATACACATTAAACACTCTTAGCAATAATATACATAAAATATTAATATTGCATGCACTATAATCGAAATATCTCCGATTAAAATTCTTAAAATGGTAAAGTCACTTGTACTCTCAAGGTATTTTTAAATTTATACTTTGTGTTTAACTTCTCTTTCTGATCCTATTTAGATACATTCTGTACCGTTAAAGAGCGTTTATTGTTATTTAGTTGCAATATTTTTAACTAAAGCATTTTATTATTAAAAAAATTAAATTTTTAATTACCTCTGTAATATTTATTCTTCTCCACAATTCAGAACCTTAAAAGCCCACAGAAAGGAAAACTTTAAGATATATCGAAGAAAAGAAATGTTTTCCATCAATGGATTCATAATTTAAGAGAAAAATTAAGTTTATTACTTATGTTTTTGCCCAAAAATCTTTTTTTTAATCAAATAATTGTACTGTTTAAAAATTGATCTTAATCAATTACAAACTTTATTGAATAGAAACACAACATACATACAATTTATTAGTTTTATAAAATAAAAAAAAATAAATATTTATATTACGCATGTAATTTTGTTTTAAATAATAGTGAAGAGAATTTTAAACTGATAATTAATTATTTTGTGTATAACAATTTGATAAAGATATATTACTTCTTCAATATCATTTTCATTGCACGTATTTTTAAGAGATTGGAGTTATTTAGTTTTGTATGCTTACCATTTGAAAATGAAATGGATTTTTAAAGATATGAATATATATTTCTTGCTCCTTTTTTTATATAAATTGTATTTACAATTCCTTTTAGGTTATTATTGTTTACATTTATTACTTATGTGATTAAATAAATCTAATCACCAAAATGAGTTCAATGAATTTTAGGAATACGTTCATAATTTTTAATTGAATAATTTTGGAGAAAAATTTATGGAAAAAAAACTATAATTTATGCCATATTTTGTCTGACTGTTGCCTAAATTATTTTTGTTGCATTTGTGATGAGTTTCAACAATTGAGTAATTTAAACTAATGCAGTATGCTTTAACTGTCATTATGCATAAGCATAATTGTTACTAAGTATATTATTTACTTAAAAGAAATCATCATTCCTGTTTCGGAAATTTCAATCACAAAATTGCAATAAAAAGTACAAGAGAGTAAGTATTTTATACTTGTTCTGTCTTATGTATCTATTATATGAAAGCACTATAAATGACATTTAATTCCTAAAATTATATTGATATCATCTTGTTAAGGAAACAAAATGGAAATTTTCAGGCTGGCCGAGACAAGGTCACAAACTCTCGCCTATCTTCAAGAGTCCATTTGTAATTTTATGTCCAGTTAGGGCCGTGTGCTGCGAGATTAAGTCAACAACACCCCAAAACAAGTTTATCAAAGTGGTTTATGTGCAACATCTTCACCCTTACTTCAAACGAGGTGCAGATATCATGCAGAATAACACCAATGGTGAAAGAAATAATTAATCTGCAGAAAATCAGGACCCAGCAGAAGATCTCCCTAGAAGATTTTGTGATCACTGAACCTTCATCAAGTCAACATTAGTTGCGTTGCAATAATTGTTCTCCAAAAAAGGTTTTAACACTATATTTCTTAAGACTTCGATTTTTTTTTAACTATGCTAAAATTTCAAAATTTTTGTCTTTTCTTAAAATTTCTCCCTGAGTGGGGCCAAATGTAAAGTACCCATTTTGTTAGTATTAGTGGCAACAGTTTTTATCATCTTTTATGTAATGTAACCTGGCAAGACCAGAATTAGGAACGCTATGCCGAAGTAAGCGTATTGTACCACAGTATCATTTTTCGCTATTGTTAAATAATTATAACCATTTTTCAAAATTATCAACTCATTACATCTTTTTATCCTATATATGTAGTAGTCTGAAGATAATTTAAAAATAAAATGTGATTTAAAGTCCAGGAGAATTAAAGTAATTTTTTTTTTTAAAAAAAATAACGTTTGAGTTTTGTATTATCTTAAATGATAAGTTTTATTTGCTTGAAAGTTAAATTTATTTCACAAAACTCTTCAATTTAAAGTTACCTCAGTAATCACACAAACGCATTTACGAAGAATAAAACGAAAAAATATTTTATTCCAATAATCCAGAACCAACATCCCATCTCCTGCGAGACTCCTCCTCCTTGAAAGAGTAAATTCAACCAAGTTCACTCATTTATTCACCTTAGAGCGAATTTAACTCCCAAAATTAAAGCCAACCAACGGAAAATGCATGTCAAAATAATTTAGAGAAAGATAACGCTGCGTCATTACATCCCCATCCCGTTTTCTCCACAGGAAAAGCGTTTCCCAAATCAAACTCTCATCTAATATCTCGCAACCTCTCTGTCCCAGATTCCCCAAAAATGACAGCAGCGATATTTCGAGCGGTTACCACTAATTTCCCCAGACGGCGCCTCGAGCGCCCATTTTCACTGTGTTGCCAGATTCACGGAAACGAGAGTAAATGACACAAAATCTGATTTCCTCCTCTCTATCACCATTCTAGGAGGTATGCCCCCTAATATATATACAGATAGATAGATAGATATGTGTATAATACAGACTCGAGGGAATACGCCCGTCTACTCCCCTAAGATTCACTCACCGTATCCCCCCCCTGCTAATGTCGACCAAACGATAATTGAAGCTGCGAACGAATCGAATAAAATCTGTCAAGCTGAGTAACAATACTTGCCGATTTCTGATGAATGGGGCTCAGTCCAATGGCTACAAGTTGAACAGGGATGCTAGATTGCGAAATTGTTTAATTTCATTAATAGTAATATTTGGATGATCCATGACGCTTCTTGAGCATCGGTGATGTTCATATGTATTGATAATTTTATAAAGGGGAGGAAAGCGTTGTAATTGATAAGGTCAAGACACTGATTATGTACAAAGATAAGCCAGGTAGCTAGTTTCCAGTAATCTACTACAAGTTTTTATACAGTTGGAATCACATTCAAAAAAGCAACCTTTACTGAAAATTTGTACTGCATTAGGGCACTTATCAGTTTTATAAGCAGTAAAATACATTTAAAGCGAAAACGCTTAAGACGAAATATCGATTAACACGAAATAATACATCGGCAACAACCAAACAAATATGTATTTCCATACATTTTTCCCCCTCTTAAGGTATCCGACAACCCTAAATTTTGAAATTTGCCAAAAATTGACCTTTTTTATGACTTTATTACATAGACCATCTTATTAGCTTTATAAAAATACTAAGTTTATTATTTTCTGTTCACTAGAATAAAAACTACAAGTGCTTTAATCAAAGCAGATTCCATTACTTTAAGCAAGATGTCATGCTTTGAAACGTTTTTTACTCCAAATGTGTTTTTTTGAAAATGCTCAAACGGGGACAGCGGATAGCTGAAAAAGTTTTGAAAATAATTAACTGAAATTTTTTGTGTATGTTCTGTATCATAGTAGAAGTTTTTTAACTTTCAGATTTATCAATAACTGTTTTATTACAAAATTAACAGTCCTTTATGTGAATATAATCACTGTTTTTTAAGCAATTTAGTATAAGAACTAAGATAAAGTGTTCTAGTTTTTGTAAAAAAATAAAATATCTCTTATCCTGAACGTCATTTCAAATATGTATAACATAGCAACACATCAGAATTGAAAAATTGAAAATGTGTTCATAAACTTTTGGTAGAGAATGGGCCGCGTTTGTGTTATTTTGTGTAAATTTTTACCTATTTCCCCCATTTTAGTAACAGTAATTTCTTTTTCTCTTCTTAATTGAAGCATGTTTTTCTTAAAATATACTAAAAACATCAAAAAATTCCCATATCTCCATTATTTAAAAAAAAGGCCTCGCAAGTAATCGGATACCTTAACATGAAATGCAAATCGCTTAACACAATATTTCCTTTCTGGGAATAAACAAATAACGAAAAACACCAGCTGCATAGGCGAGACTTAAGAGGGATGTGAAATGAAAGAGAGGTGGCTCCATATGTTTCATAAAAAGGAGGCAAACTTGGCTTTGAAATACCCTAGGAATAGCCTGTGATACGAGCCAATTTTGTTTATTTGAGCTACTTTCACTCTCCACCCCTACGAATGTCACACAAAACATCTCGTATCTCTCATCAGTTGGCTTTGGAATTCGTTGACGAGTACATCGCAGAGTGAATAAAAATCAGTGAGATTGGTTAGCGTTTTTTTTTTCAATTTAAAAGATTTTCTTTAAGAGCACAATGTTCAAAGAGCTCTGGGAGAAAGTGACTTGATATTTCACTTAAAATGAATGTGGAATTTCTTAAGACTGTTGATAAAAATCAAAAGGCGAAAACGAAGATCTTGGTACTGCTAAATTTTGTGTTAAATTTCATTAAATTCATGTGGATATTTTTGTTTCATTGAATTTTATAATATGCATGCATATACACACTGGTGTCCAAAAGTTAAGCATAATTGATAATTATGTGAATAAAGAAGGAACTGTAAATCAGAATGGCGGGAAAAGTGATATGCGATTGTAAAATGACTATAAAATAAGGAAGCAAATAAAAAAAATGATAATAATTAATTTCATTATCCAAAGTAGCAGTTTGAAAGAAAACTGAACATAGCAAGAATTCACTCTTTAAAGAAAAAATGAAAAAAAAACATAAATTAAAATACTGATGCTGCAGTTTAATAAGGCGTGTGGTCACCTCTGACAGCCAGGCACGCTGCACAGCGATTTACCATACTTGTTATGAGATGATGAATGAGTTGTGCGCTCAAACGGTTCCAAGCTTCTTGGAGAGCTCTCTTCAGTTCTGTAACGAGCTTGGTGGGTGCGAAAGGGCTGCAATTTCTTTCCGAGCATATCCCATGCATGCACGATAGGATTTAATCAGGGGAGTTCGCAGGCCACGACATGCGCTAGATGTTTTCCGTTTCAAGGAAGTCATCAATCAGCACCGCTCGGTGACATGGTGCATTATGATCCATGCATATGAAGTCAGGACTGACAGCACCTCGAAACAAGCGAACATAAGGCTCAGGAACTTCGTCTCTGTATCTTTGAGCAGTCACAGACCCCGTGAATGAGTCTGAAAAGTCAAGAATGGAGGTCTGTGCGGCCGTCCATCATGATGCCTGCCATACCATTACTCCCCTTGATGGAAAATGCTGTCTTTCCATTATGTTTCTTGGATCAAAACGCGTTCCACGTTCTCTCCATATCATTACCTGCCGAGAATCACTACTCAGACTATACCGGGACTCGTCACTGAACATTACATTGGCCTACTTTCCCACACTCCAATGTTGATGTTTCAAACTCCAGTTGAAACGAGCGCGTTTATGCGCAGACGTGGGGGAAATGTAAACTGCTGGTCTTCTGGCATACAGGCCAGCATGATTGAGTCTCCTGTAAACAGTTTGTCTCGAAATTCATATTCCTGTGGCGACTGTGAGCGCCGAACCTAGTGCTCTGGTAGTACTGCTCCTCTGACGTCGCGCACATATTACCAGATATCTGTCTTGGCGAGGGATTGTGACTCTTGGTCGACCTGATACTGGTTGTCGGGTAACATCTCCCGTTCTTTGAAACCTATGACACAGTCTTGAGATCACAGACTGGTCCAATTCAAAATTGGAGGCAGTTCGGTTTGTGATTGTAAGGATTCCAGCATTCCAGCGATTCTTCCTTTCGTAAACATGTCCATTTGGCGTCTTTGTGCCATCATTCACCTTGTTTTATGGTTAACAACGTTCCTTCGCACAGCAGTTGCACGAAACTTGTCTGAAATGCCTATGCTAAGTGAATCAGTCTCTCCGCGTTCCGTCATGCGCCGGTGTTTCACGCAGGACGTAGTCAACTGAAAAGTTTTGCATAAACCCAATATTTCTTCTTCACCCAATTAATATCCCCAAGGAATTTGTAATAATTTTACGAATATTTACTCCATGTTTTTTTACATTTACGATTTATAATTAACTTTTGGACACCAGTGTACATATCTCTATCAATAAAATGTCTCTAATGAAGTTAATTTTGCTGAGTTTATGTTTGGGGTGTTCTTTTGCCTTTTTTTTGCAACATTATTTAACACAAAATATATTTCGTGGGTGTCCCCTTTAGAGTATTCTGTTCAATGTGCGGTGTGCTAGTGGTTAAATCATATCAGAGTGTAGCGGTTTCGAGTTCAGGTGCAACCGAAGACCCGCCGTCTGAAAAGGGCGATGCTCGTTAAATCTGTCGAATCTCAATGTCCTCCCTTTGTTGCGGTGTGATATTTAGAAGAGGGGGTTCCATCTCAGGTGTTGTCCTCAGCACTTGATCAAGGTTCAAATTTACGAGGTATATCATCAATAATGAAAAAATGCGACGTTGTTACACAATTTTCACTCACTCTCTCCACACACAATTGCCCTCGTGTATATATATAGCTGAACAGGACGACGTTAATATTCACTTACTCATTCCGCACAAATTGATTCTAATTCTTTCCATGGTAATTTCAAAAAATTATTTATGAAATGAATTAACTGCATTTATACATTTATTTTTACTGAAAACATTTATAAATTCCTCTGCACCATAAAGCATCACACGGGGACTTACTGAAGTAAACATGAAGCACACATCACAAAGGAAGAAGGGTTTTAAAGTCAAAGGATTACAAAACAAAGATCCAGGCATTCTCTGG
>BMAO01013676.1:0-26813 GCA_019973975.1 Trichonephila clavata
ACGAGTTTGAACGAACTAGAGGCAAGGTTACAACAAATGTGGAACGAAATGTCTCAAGACATCATACAGAATTTGTATGCCTCAATGCCCGATCGTATCGTATCGTGCATTCGTGCTAGAAGGGGTTCAACAGGGTATTAAATCCACCGTTCTTTTGCCTTTTTCTCTGAAATAAATTATTCTTTTTCTTTCATTTTCTAATAATTTACTTATGTGAAAGTAGTCATTAGGTATGTAAAATTTCGTTTAATTTTGACGCCTCCTTTTTGGTAAGCTAATTTTTTTCTCCGTGTGTTTATTTCTTTTTAACTAATTGTAATATCGAAACAAAGATGGTCAAATCGGCTACCTCAAATCATTCGCGATCTTTTAGTACCTTCGGCGAGTTTCTGCGCCGTGCGGTTCGTGAGATAGACGCACATATATACTTAGATAGATACGTTTGTTTACTTACGAATTTTAATAGTGTAGATCAAACTTTTTTAAGAAAAATGGATTTAATAGAATTTTTTTCTTTTATACCGAATTTGAGATGTGAATAAATTGGATTTTTGGTCAGTTTTTTAATATGACATAATTTTATGTTTGAAATATCACATCCCTAGTTTAAATGAAGGATTTTAAAATGTCTGAAAACTTCATTGCGTCCATATGAAAGCCTTCTTTGGTTATTTTTTTATGTTTCTTGATATTTACATTAATAAATATTCTATAATTATTAACAGTTATGAATTTTGATGAAACTGTAAATATTTTTATATATTACTTGAATTCTGTAGATAAATTTACCTATTTAAGTGAGTGAGAGTATATTTTGAAATAATCAATTATAATTAATTTTGATAAGCATTTGTAGCCACCTGTTTAATATTTTAAATTATGCATTCATGTATCATAATTGAGTGGCTGAATATCGTGAAAAAGAAATTCTAAATGAAAAGTACCAAATTTAATTTGTTTTATTTGTGTATTAAAATAAATCTTCATTGATTATTTGTTTAATTATGCTTAAAAAAGTTGGTGAATATGATGATCTAGAATTGATTCTGTTTAATAAATTAATAGTTTTTTCTTTAGCTAAGTTTGGCTTTTCATACTCATTAACTGTTGAAAAAAAATAACTTTCTAAGAATTGTATTGATCAAAGTAGGTTTACTCAATAAATTAGTTTGAAAATTTTTGTATTTTTTAGGTTATTTTATACTGGTATTTTGAGGGGGGGGGAGAGGAGTTATAATTGTGTTAAAAGATAATTAGCAAAGATATTTTTATCAAAAAGAAAACGTACTTTTAACTAGTTCGTTTTTTGAACTAAAATTAACAATTTATAGCATTCAGTCTTGTGGTTTTACGAAATGGCTTCGTCAGTGTACAGTAATGTTCCTAAAGGGATCCATGATAGTTGCAGGATTTTCTAACAACGGCAAATTAAAAATCGAAAAAGAATCGCCAGTAAATCCAAAATTATTTCACTCTACTATCAGCAGAATATTTTAGAGACAATATTTCCAGAAGAAATTCCTTTATATGGAAAGAATATTGATAAAGTTGTGCTTCATACCACCGAAGCCTCTAGTCCCATGTCCAAGTCACTTATCACTTAATTAGAAAAGAAAGAAATCAGAAAAATGAATAAAGTGTATCCCATGTGATGAAATACATGTAAAATTACCCTACACTTCTGCACCACCAATACTTTAACCTAAAAATAAAATATTTTGCATTAAGGCTAAACACTACAGAGATCTAACCCACCATAATATTTTCCCCTTTCAAATGTGGATTATTGATTGTCATTGCATACGTAGTACGTTTCCCATCACCTGGTGCCACCTTTTGGTGTGGCACATTATAGATCAGAGGTTCCCAACTTTTACTCGTGTATATTTCAATGCCGCCCCCTTTTCTAGTGAATATCTTTTGATACTACCCCTTCCCATTCTAGAAAAATAAGTGTGTACATAATACATGGTAAAAATAAGAGTTAAATTTTAAAAAGTATTCTATTACTAATAGAATATATATTAAAATTTTTTTTTCTTTCTAAAGCCTCAATTGTTTGACTTGCAAATCTGAAATATCTATTGCCACAAATATACTTGTGTAACATGATACATTAATCATAGATAGGTTATTGTTCGAATTGAAACGTTACGGTGAGTGTGAATTTCTTCATTTAAAAGATTGGAATAAAACTTTTAGATTATGTTATAAAGACAGGCAGGGATTTCGATGATACAAAGTAATTCATAACAAAAACTATTGCTTTCAAAATAAATATAAATTGACAATTTAAGCCTTCCAAGAATCACGCTTTAATTCCCGGTAACATATTTATGTTTCTTGGATAATATACGTAATGAAATGCAGTGGACGAAGTATTTTCCCTACTGCTCACAGACAAAGACAAGACGTGCACTACATGAATTAAAATGCACTACATCATTCAATTTAATGTAGGACTGAATGTAATGTAATATTTAAGCTTTTCCTCCACTTCCCAAACTACCTAAATTTGTGAATTTTCGTGCATGTGATATTAAAATGATTTAAATACATACAATCAACATGAGGTAAACAGTGTGACGTGTGTGCGTCCCCCCCCCCTTGAGACATCTGGGACTTGCTTCCCACGGCAGGGTCAGTTTTAGAAGAATGATGACCACACGTGCAAAACCACCTGCAGTCGCTAATATACTGAGACGGACGTGTCTTAATTAGCCCCTGCAACCTTTGACCCGAGGGAAGCATTTCGCCGCCACCGGATGTGGGGGATTTTTCTTTGTTTCTGTGTTTGCATGGGACCAGTGTTATTGTGATACTAGAGAGTAGTAAATATTGTGTGAATTTTAACAAATATATTGTGCTGATATTGTTCAAAAATGGCTTTTCTCGGAAAAGGGAAAAAGCAAGATATGTTGCTACTCGCAGAGGAATTAGGGGTAGATGTCACACCAAACATGACTGTCCCTAACCTCAAAACCGCAATCACTAACAGTGAGGGTTACGAAGAGGAATTCGTAAAAAATCTGTTTATTATTGCAAATAGGAAAATTGAAGAGGAATGGGAAAGGGCAGAAAAAATTAGATTTTCAGAATCAGAAAGAGCAGAAAAAATTAGATTTAAAGAATCAGAAAGAGCAGAGACCTTAAGATTAGCAGAGCACGCGTTGAAAGAGAAAGAATTACAATTAAAATTTGATTTAGAAAGATTTAAGAATCCGGACATAGTGTAAACGATGAATCAACCGGCTGTATAAATCCCCGTTCTGTAACCTCGAATGTAAATTTAAGAAAATTAATCCCAGATTTTAATCCAAATCAGTCAGATATTAGTTTGTATTTGGTTATTTTTGAACGTCAGGCTAAAAGGGCTTTAATTGAAAAAACAGACTGGGTAGGGCATTTATTAGGTTTGTTACCTTTGGATATCGTGCAGTTCATTGCTCGCGAACCAGAGGAACAAGCAGAAAATTATGACTATATTAAAAAACTATTACTTAAACGATTTAAGTTAAGTCCGGAAGTCTTTCGCCAGAGATTTGTTAAACACCAAAAGAAATCGGATAGTACCTGGAAAGACTTCACCTTTGAAATGACTATTTAGAGGAGTGTCTATTCGGCCTAGAGATCGAGTCGTTTGAGGACCTTAAAGATTTGAATGAGATAAAGAATTGAAAGATATGAATAGAGGCGCTTTCTCCATTGTGACGACGTCACACCATGCTTAAAAATGATAATTACCTATAACCCTTATGTAGCTATAGTAGGAATATATAAATTCAAATATCCATTTATTTTATTATTTCTTTATAATTCATGCATATATTCATATCCAAATATCAAACTGATAGTCATTTTTTCAATTTGTATGCAATATTCTGCTACAATTGTAAAATTCAAGTCATAATTTCTTAGCATCACGTGAATCATTGTTATGTCTGGAATTAATCACCAATATCTGGAATTAGTCGCCAAATCTGGAAATGGAATCTAAATTGATTCGCCAGATGCGGGATGGGATCTGAAAAAAGGAAATCGGTGATCATGATCAGGACAACGGGACAAAATTATGAAATTATTGTATTGTCATCGGTCCTGGACAAGTGTACAAAATTTTGAATTAATCTGACCTTTTAATGTGAGTAGAAATTGAGTTCAAAGATTCCGTCACATACAAGTGAAGCTTATAAAAGAGTGTTAAAAAAACATGACTTTCTAAATGCTAGCATTTATTTTTCAGGGTGTCCCAAAATTATTGGGACAAATTTTAAGGGGATTGGGGGGACGTCACAATGATTCAAATTTGCAAACCAACTCATAGTCGGAAACATAATGGGAAAGTACTAGGGCAACAACAAGGAACAAAGAAGCACGAGACTGAGATCATCTGAAACAGTTATTGATCAAAGCTGAGTCATGCTATGAGCTCGAGTCACTCGTATCCTACCCTCTCTATGCCTATTACCTCATAATAATCCACATTCACATAAACTGAGAAATTCGGTGGTCCGTTGCACCTATTTATAGGTATCTTTCGCGATACAATCATTCTGCTGATCGTGCATCTCCTTCTGCCAATCCCTAAATGAGATGCATATCTGCTCGCTCGCTGTTTGTAAAACGTTCCATATTGTTCTGAGGGTAATGACAGCTCAAATGACTGCGGTAATGCAGGTCTGTTTCCTCCAATGATCTTGTGATTAGCGCCACCTAGTATCAAAAGAAGGTGTTTCCACAACCATGGGTTGCATGCAAATCTGAATCCTTTTGATGTCCCCTAACTTCCCATAAAGTTTGTCCCAATAATCCTGAGACACCCTGTATAAGTGTTTGTGGACAGCGGTGTCACTGTAACGGTACTCACAACAACGGATATCCTCACTCTGAGTGATGTTACACATCATTGCCAATCTAAGGAAACCTGTAAACAGTAAAATGAAAAAAAATATTTGAAATTATTTGAATAATAGTATGTGATATCGCATTCATATTTTCAAAATGTTTCAAAATCTCACTTTATGACTTGTTTCCATTTATCCAAAATGGTCGTGGCAGCCAAGGGGTCATGGTCACGGACTGAGGGTAGGCGTTTCATTTCTAGCTTAGTGCCACTGAAGACCCCCAGTGTAGAGCTTATATATGCTAAATATGTAGAACTCAAAAGCTTTCTATTGGCGTGTTGTGGTAGTTTAGAGAGCAGGTGCCATCTCTGGTGTCGCCCTTACCACTTTATTCAAGCTATGAGGTCCGTCGCCAGTAGCATTCGTGTTCCTTTAGAGTGCTAGGCTTAAAAACTCACTCCATATATCCAAAAATGAAATGTAGCAGCATTAGCCGAAAGGTCATGATCGCGAATTCGTGGCCGACGTTGTCTTTGATTTCAGGTGCCTTTAAAGACCCTGAAGTGTAAAGGGGTTGATGCCCTTTAAATTTATCTAAAAGTTTTCATATTGGCATGGTGTGAAAGTTTGGAGAGTAGGGAACTATATCTCTGTTTTCATCCTGGAAAACTCTGCATCATTCCATAAATTATTTTGATGGCTTCACAAGCGAAGGACTTGGCTTATGTAGGTTACGATGATTAGTTTTTTTAACTCATCATCGTCAATGGTAGGAATGGCGTCATGCTTAAACGAGCATGGATTCGTCGGATTGCATTGATTTTGTCTTCATCAACGACACGCTTGTCTTAGTGTAGATAAAATCAAATCCATGTGTTGAGAGCGTAGTCAGCTCAAGATCCAGTAAAATCATGGGTCTGGAAGACCTGGCGTCATAGTGTAGACTGCAATTATGATGCTGAAAACCTTTTGGTTTCCCTAACGGGGGCCTTTTGACTGGTCAACTTAATGTTCGAGAGATGCTGCAACCAGTTGCCATCCTGGTACTGAACGCCCTGTTTCAACTCCTATTCCAACAAAGCAATGTTCCCATACATGCTGCTGTTGTCTCTATCGACATGTTGTAGATACACTTTAATTTTCTATGGTCTTGGTATCTTCACCAGACCTGCTTCAATCCGAAAATGTATTGAATGGCATAAAACGAGAAATCACTATTCAACGTTTGCTACGTAATCTGTATCAACTTCGTACCAGGATTTCTATGACTGTTATAAGACTTCTACGACTCACTATTAAAGTATCCGACTACTTACAAATTTTTTTAAAAAATGGAGATATAGGGATTTTTTGTTGTCTTTTGATTTGTTTAGTACATTTTAAGAAAAATATGCTGGAAATTAAAGGCTGGAAATTAAAAAAAAGCATAATGTTTCAGCGTAAGCTGATTTGCAAATAAGAGCCACAATGGTCAAAGTAGGATACGTCATAACTCGAAATTTCTCATCTGATAAGAGATAGGCCACATTTTATTTAAGCCTTACAATGTGCTCTCATACTATTAATGTGAATACTGATCAACAATTGGGGCAGTAATTCACATTTTTCCAAAAGAGGGGATTTTAAATCTTGTAGTGGATTGTCATCATTCAATGGCTCTTAGAGAATCACAGAAGGTCTGATTGAGATCTATACACCTCGATGGCCACACCATACGGCGAATACCCTCTTATTCCAGATAATCGTGTAGTAATCAGCTCTGTGTGCTCAGATTAAACGAATTGATTTAAACAATTCACATTAACGAATCACATTAAACAACATTAAAACGAATTGATCTCTCACAACTCCTCAAAAAAGCCGTACATAAGGTTCTAAAATCTCATCCTTTTAGAGCTCTGGTGTCGTACCAGCAGAGAAGGTATGGAGTAGCATACGTGCGTCCACTATTATGCCTCCTATACCAGGATGACAGTGCCACCAAAGAGATGTCTAATGTTTGCAGGATGATAGCATTTCTTGAGCTGTCAAGATGAGAACTCGGCGAGAATCGCTTTGTATGCTGAATCGTGGTTCATCACGTAAGGTATCCGACTGTTTGCGACCCCTCAGGGGGCTCACCTTCTTTAGGTGAGTACGGGTGTCACAATCCCGAGGTGCCCCTAGTGATCTTTTCCTTTTCCCAAGGGGTTTACTCTCTTTGGTAAACGGGTGTCACGAACCCAGGGTACCCTAGTGATCCTCCTCTATTTTTGACCCTCTTGTCATTCAATTTTCCCTTTTCTTCTTTTCCCGTCTAGACTACAGACAATTTTTCGAAATTTAAATGTACAAAACTATTGATTAATTTTTTATTAGATTACTCAAAATATTCATTAATAATACTATATTTTTCGTTTTGTATTGCGTTAAATTCGTTTAATATTTTTTTTCGACAATTTATTTTAATGTTCGTATTATTTCTTTTTTTCTTACTAACAACGTTGGTTTTCCGACCCGCATGTTTGCCGTGTGCGGCGTCCCGTAAGGAGGAAAATGGTGTCCTGGGATACCTTTTGCGTTCCC
Organism: Trichonephila clavata; assembly: GCA_019973975.1. Classification (NCBI taxonomy): domain Eukaryota; kingdom Metazoa; phylum Arthropoda; class Arachnida; order Araneae; family Nephilidae; genus Trichonephila; species Trichonephila clavata. The sequence continues at coordinate 7,410 of BMAO01013676.1, forward strand.
TTTGGCCCACGCTTCGCTGTAGACGGGTGGCAGGAGCGAGCCCGCTCCTGTCAATCGGCTGGTGATGTCTCATCAGAGACATTGCTGTAGGGTTAGTGCTGCAGATAAGGGGTGGCGGGTTTACCCGTTGGATCCTCGCCCTGATGCTGTAGCATTATATTCTGGGTGTACTTCAGGTAAGCGCCGTGCCTGGCTTTTGCCAGATGACCGGCACACTGCCTCCCTTGTTGGACTCCGTGGTGGGTGGAGGCACTCCAGAACGAAGTTTTTCACGTGCCTATGGATCCAATTCTGATGTGCCTCGTTTTACCCAAATTTCATACCATTGAACATATTGCCAGTACTTCACGCTTTTTCATCTTGTCGTTAACCAACAATGAAATGTCCAGAAAATCCCCTTTTGCGATTTTCAAAGCCCTCCAAGCAATCGGTGAACCAAAATCGGTTAAAAAAATGCGATCTGGTGATTTACTTGTTGAAACAAAATCAGCTATTCAATCGAAATCTTATCTGTCTGCAAAAACATTTCTCGATTCTACACTTACAGTTACTCAAGCCGAGGTGTCATATCTGAACCTGACCTGTTGACCACCCCTGAGTCAGAAATTCTTGATGGATTTTCTGATCAGGGTGTTATTCAAGTCAGAAGAATTACGATTAAAAAAGATGCCGCCATTATTCCTACGAAACATTTGATTTTAACTTTCAATAGCCCGAATCTTCCAGGTACAATAAAAGCTAGATACCTTCTGCAGAATACGTTCGTGCATCCCGAATCCTCTGCGCTGTTTCAAGTGTCAGAGGTTCGGACATTCTCAAACTTCCTGCCGCGGTCAATTGACATGCTCTAGATGTGCATCCGTTGGGCATTCTTCCACGGATTGTACACTAGAGCCGAAATGTGTTAATTGTTCCCAAACCCATCAATCAGATTCAAAAGTATGCCCAAAGTGGAATGAAAAAGAAATCGAAGCTATTAAAACCAATAGAAATATATCATGCAGAAGCACGAAAATTAATAGTTCCACAGTTAAACTTACGCTCAAGCTGCCAAATCCTCTACTATAAACAGTGCCACACAGACAGACGAAGATATAACAAAAATAAAATGTCCACCTTTAAATTTACTTAATTTCATCCCTCCCAAAACCAGATATACCAACATCCACTCCTGCTGTTTCCACATCAACTTCAACCCAAGCACACCTCTTGCCCTCAACAATAGCCACTACAGTGTCAGAAACTCAGCCACCGACTCCTATTTCTAATTCAGTACTTACCACCACCAACCCTATGTTCAGCCCTATGGAAACCATCAAATATATCTGCCTCCCCATACAACTCCCGTATTCGACCCCCTTCAGCAGGTATAATACAATATTCAAAAAAAAACACACAAAATCTCGAGCAAGAACGAAAAAGCTACTACAAAAAATAAATGAAACAGCTCTACATATAAAAATGGCACCACACATACCGATAATGAGTTCTCCAGTACAGACTTCCGAAGAAGAAGAAAATGACATGCTCATATATGATGTTGAAGCAGAAGCAGCAGAAGTTATAGAAAAAAAATATTTAACTCTGACCAAGCATCGGAAGGGGCGCGATTGAATCATACTTATCGGACTTGGTGGGGGCACACAATCCCCACCAAAAACTTATTAGCAATTGTTTTTACTGGAATATAAAATATTTTGATTTTCTTTTTCTGAAATGGTGGGGTGTGCCCCACCAAAATCTGCTTGTTACTTATTTTTTTGTGAACTTTTAACTATATTTTGAGTATTTTAAATGGATTTTTAATATTTTAACGATTGATTGGCGCAGCTTAGCCGAAATCGGCTCTTGCCCTATTAAACACAACATTCATTCATTCGTTCATGACGTCTCCCCAGCCAAATGTCCAAAAAATGTGAAATTTTTTTATTGCAATAACTTTTCATCTAATTGGAATTTTGAAAAGCGCCACATGTATTCGTGATCAGCGTCGGATTTTAACATAAGAAAATTGAATTTGGTTGGAATAGGAGTTAGAAATTTTTTCGGTGTATATGACGTCTCAGCTAAATATCCAAAAAATGTGAAATTTTTTTATTGCAATAACTTTTGATCTAATTAGAATTTTGAAAAGCGCCACATGTATTCGTGATCAGCGTCGGATTCTAACATGAGAAAATTGAGTTTGGTTGGAATAGGAAGAAATTTTTTCGGTGTTCATGACACACACCTTTCTAACTCCTATTCCAACCAAACTCAATTTTTTTATTTTAAAATCCGACGCTGATCACGAATACATGTGGCGCTTTTCGAAATTCGAATTAGATCAAAAGTTATTGCGATAAAAAAATTTCACATTTTTTGGATAATTGGCTGAGACGTCATGAACACCGAAAAAATTTCTAACTCCTATTCCAACCAAACTCAATTTTTTTATTTTAAAATCCGACGCTGATCACGAATACATGTGGCGTTTTTCATAATTCGCATTAGATCAAAAGTTATCGCGATAAAAAAATTTCACTTTTGGATATTTGGCTCTTGAGACGTCATGTACACCAAAAAAGTTTCTCCTATTCCAACCAAACTCAATTTTCTTATGCGTAAGCAGCGGGATGTAAAAGACGCGGTATTTTCTTCTCTGCATGAAGTTGAAAAAGAGCTCTTTCGAGCAGTAAGAAAGAAGAAACCAAGAAATCAAAAATATCTATTAGCATTTTAAAATTTCCAATTAAATGGTGCTTATTTATTCTCTAGAAGTGCTTTTAGTTGCCGAATAAAAACTGTGTAATTTCTAACTATAGATATTGTTACGAATTTTGTATAAAATAATGTAAATAATTGTATTTGAATGCCTTTATATTACTCTATGCTATATTTATTTCATGTTAAAATTGTAATATTCATAAGCAACGCCGTACCTTACGTGAAAATGGCGATTCAATGGGAACTTGGCGATAGAGCCAAGTTGGCATCATTTTGGGCGACCAAGTTGGCAACATTAGTGACCAAATTGAAGAGTTCGGGACCCTCTGGATTCTTCTAGAAATTAGTAGAGAAATCTACTAATTTCACGATCTATGACGCGAGCGCATCTTTCCAGAAGTTTCGAACAGTCACTTTTATTTCCACCAGTGAGTAGCGAGTCTGGTTTTAACTAGCGATTAGTGAACTTGCCTTGATCGTGAATAAGCTTATATATACGTGTATTTTTAGATACTGATAATTATGTCTAAGTGCTATTGAAGGAGTGAAATCTTTCTGATATTCATTCTGCGAATTTTGCTGTTGAATGCTGTGTTTCAAGGATTGATTTTCGGCAATAAATTATCATCGCTGTTAAAGAACTTTCTTGTTTGCAACTGATTTTGCATAAAATCCTCGAACCCCAATCTACGTAACAATATGCTTTGCACGTAATTGATTATTATTAATTTCTAAAAAACACGTACAAAAAATTTGTATTTTGTTTGGACCCCGATATAACGAGTAACCCCGAATGAACGAACAAAATGTTCAGTTACGATAAATTCGTTATGTTGGTTGCATAGAAACAACAGCAACAATGTTTCCTTTTTAAGAAATATCAAGAAAGGAAGATGAAATTGGAGAAAGGTATACGAATTCGTTCTTGTCACTAATAAATTTTCTCAAGTGTTAAAGTAAAGCTAATAAAAATCAAACAAAAAAAAAAGAATTATAGAAATCCACATCTATCAGCTAAACTAGTGGTAGGCGTTACTTCAGTACGGAAATGATTCTAGTGGTCAAAATCCCGTGGTTGGCTTGTCATGAGTTCGAGCCTAGCCCACTGAAGACCCACCGGGCAGATAGGGCTGATAAATGTTTAATCTGTTGAGTCTCAAACATCCTCCCTTTATGTGGTGTGGAAGTTCTTTGAGAGGGATGATTCAGGTGTCGTCCTCGTCACTTGACCAGAGTTCAAAATTATGAGGTCCGTCACCAATAGCCCTCGTGCAGTCTTATGAGAGAGAGTGAATACTGACGTCGCAATGTTCAGCTACACGAGGGTTTTTGGCGACGGACCTCGTCATTTTGAACCATGGTCAAGTGACGTAGACGACACCTGAATTCTCATCCCTCTCTTTATTACCACACCTCTCCAACAAGAAGCCCAATGTTTTTACATTAAAACATTACTTTAATTAAATGTGTCTAAAGATTTTTTTAATACAAAATATATTTTTACGTAATATGGATAGCATTTTTACGACAGGTTATTCAGCTTAATCTTAACCTAATATTTTTACAAAATTCTCAAATACAATGCCTTTATGTACAAAGTAAAAATGATACTAACTTAAGCTAATAATCGCCAAATCTGTACATAAAATTAAAATTTTTTTTCATATTTAAATTGGAGCAGTTTAACAATAAGTTTTCATTGCATATCTATAATGTGGTTTGGTACACCATGGGAATATTCCGGTTTACTGCAATACTTGAATTCAGAATACATGTATTCGGAACTTATTGCAGTACCAGCTCAGGGCTAATTTTTTGATACATCATTTACAGTAGTATTCCATCTCTTCGAAACATTGTTTCTCTTGGCAACCTGAGAAGGTTTTGGCCATGGCATTTTCTCAACAGGAAAAAATTAATGATAAAGCTTCTAAGTTATATTAACTATTTTTAAAAGAAAAATTGGCCTTGAAATCATTTTTAATTAACTGTGAGAACTCAAGAAACTCAAAACATAATCAAGCTAAAATGATTTTAGTAATGAAAATTGAAAATATAACTGTTTCACACTGAAAGAGTTGATTGTGCTCAAAAATATTTTTAATTAATTCAATTTAAGAGAGGAAAAAAAACTGTAAAATGAAACCAAAACCATAGCTCATAAAACTTCAAATATTTTAAGAAACTGATTTGATAACAAATCTGAAATTTGATAAACCTTTGAATGATACGAACCACAAGAAAATTCAGTAATTATGAAATTTATAGGGTATTGTGCAGTCTTAATTCAGTTCAAAATTAATTCAAGTTTTGTGGCAAGTAATATCGAATCAGAGTTATAATAATTGCAAATTTTGCACCATGTAATATCGAAACCGTATTTTACAAGTACCGCATTATACGTGGGATGCCTGTATGTATAATTAACAGGAACTTAATGGATTATTTGGTTGTAAGGAGGACAGCCTTTAAATAATATCTCCATCCATCACCTAATTCAATAACGGTTGGAGAAACTGAATTAATATAAAAACGGCACATAATTATGGATAAAATACGTAACATCTCTCTTCTGGTCTATAAACTGAGATACTTATATTCAGCATAGAAATTTTAAACATTTCACTTGTCATTCATCGAGATCGACAAATTAAAGAGCTGGTCTTAATATATTATTAGAAAAAAATCGAATATAAATAAGTTTTCTTTTAAAAAAATAATTATCGTACAAAAAAGCAACATTAGGGAAGATTTTGGAAATTTAATTATTGAATCTAAAATTGTGTTATGTATAACCATTTGTTATTCCATCAAACCAAAATATTTCACATCAGTCATACTATAAGCCAAATGAGCAATTTATCGCCAAGTCTTGACACCTTCCCCGACAGATACACATTACAGATATGATTGATGATAGCTCCTGGGAGTAACGAGTGACCGCGTGTCCGTCCGTCCGCTCAAACCCACTCTCAGTGCTAGATTAGCCTCACCTTCATTAGTAGCCACTCGTCAATCCCTGTCCCATCAAAGTTCCACCCTTCGTTTGTAATTATAATAGTCTAAGGACAAGGTGTAATTTTGAGGAAAGTGGTATGTTCTAATGCCTGTACAGAGTTCTACGAGTTTTCAGTTTTATAAGAAACAATGTGTGTGTGTGATAATCTATGCTTTGTAATCGACATAACATTTGAAATATAGAATTTTAATTATTTGTATAATTTCAATTAATGTATTTGTTCATTATAATAATTAAAACAAAAAGAACTGAAAAATATTGAATTCGCCTGTTAAGAAAAACAAGATATCAATCATTGGCATGGCCAAGTAATTTCAGCGCTTTTTTCACATGTATTTTACAATAATGCAACTAATGAACTTTTTACTAACAGAAAGTAGTGTACTGTACCACTCCTCTAAATGTATTACTATTGAGCTGAAAAGAAATAATGACACAAATCTGTATCAGCATTATAAAAAAGCAACAAAAAAAAAAGCAAAATTCAATAAAATTTGTAGGAAAATTCGGGAAAACTATGGGAAAATTTAAATATGATTCGGTTCATCTAGGGCACAAATACGACCCAATGCCGAAAATCCGAGGTCAATTGGTTGCTTATTGGCTGAGAAAAAGGTACGACAAAATATGGAACGAAGACGAAATTTGCGTCCTAATAATGCTTTTGTTCCACTACGTGAAAAACGCGCTAAAAATAAAAGGATATGCTTATACTTTGAATGTAGAATAAATATTCATAATAGAAAAATAAAAATGCTGCTTAATCAGTATAGTGGTCACTGACGCTGTCTGCTGTGTCGTAGGGACCGAGTTCGAGTCCCGGAAAAGGCATGGAGGTTTGCAGTTGAATAGGGCCTTTGAGGCATGGGGGTACTCTAAATATTCGTCGAGTCACAAATTCTCTCGAGAAGTTGGTGGAAAGGGAAAAAGAGCTGGGAGGTCCTGACCACCTGCAGGATGTTCTCTCTCAAAACTAGGGTGAAACCGAGCCATATTATACTGTCACCTGTTTGGTGCTCAAAGCTACGGCTAACGACAGACATGCGTCTAGCCAATTGCCGTGACGAATTTCGTGGGCCTCTGATACCATCAGGCAGGTGGTATTAGCAACAATAGAAAATAAATGATTAAATTATAGAAAAGGAAAATAAGAATAACAACAAAAAGGCAAAATTGAATAATTTGTAGAAATAACGTAATGCTTCATTATGGTTCAAACATTATTTTCCTTGAGAAGGTTAAGATAATTTGTATCTGGAAGCCGAACCAAATCGATGGAATATTTAAAAATAACGAAGTATTAATTGTGACTATAAGTGTAAAAAAAGATTTGCAGAGCATTTCGCAAACACATCACTGTTTAACACTAAATACAGAAAACTCCATAAGAGATAAGCTCAAGCAGGTTTCTCGGGTAGTAAATCTCATTCTTTAATAAATAAAAAAATAATCACACACATATTCAGAAACATGTACACAGTACGCCTCGAATTGTAACTGTTATTTGACAGATTATTGCTTGTCTGATAATGCTGACTACTATACGTCAAAGGTAGCTGCGGTTCGCAACTGCATCATACACGGTGGTAAGTAACACTAGAAATGTTTTCTGTACACATACATGTAAATAAAGGAATGTTTAGTTCCATTACAATTTTCAAAATGGAATGTTTCTTGCATATAGCTGTAACTAACATTGCCATTCAAAATCTATGAATTTCCGTCGGGTGGCAATAATTGAGAAGAAAATTTTTTTATAAGAAATCATTGGGGGGGGGGGTAGAAATGAAATCCCTCACACTGCCCTGTCCATCTGTACTGTGACGATTCCGGAAAAATAATGAGTTCGAGGGAGACTTAAGTTATCCGACTGTGGTTGCGACTTTTCTTAAAAAAATGGAGATATGTGAATTTTTTTGTTTTTTTAGATTTTTTTAGTACATTTAAAGAAAAATATGCTACAATTAAGAAGTGAAAAAGAAATTATTATTATTAAAATCGGAAAAAATATGTAAAAATTGACAAAAAAAAAAGCATAAAGGTGGCCCATTCTGCACCAAAGGTTTATGATCAAATTATCAATTTTTTTCAATCTATTGTGTTGCTATATTATTCAATTTTGAAATGACCTTCAGGATAAGATATATTTTAATTTTTACAAAAACTAGAGCACTTTATCTCAGTTACTATATGAAATTGCTAAACAGACAGTGATTATATTCACACAAGGGACTGTAAATTTTGTAATAAAACAGTAATTGATAAACCCGAAGGTTAAAACACTTCTAGTATTATACAGAGAATACACAAAAAATTTCAGTTAATTATTTTCAAAACTTTTTGAGCAATCGCTGACCCTGTTTGAACAATTCCAAAGAAACACATTTCGAGTAAAACGCGTTTTAATGTGTGACATCTTGGTTAAAGTAATGGCATCTGCTTTTACTAAAACACTTGTAGTTTTTGTTCTAGGGAACGGAAAACGATAAACTTGGTATTTTTATAAAGTTAATAAGATGGCCTATAAAATAAAATCATAAAAGAAATTTGTCAATTTTTGGCAAGATTCACAATTTTAGGGTAGTTAAGGTGTTAAATTATTGATTTATTATGTCTACAGCTATTATTTACAATATTCACAATTTGATACAAGTTATTCAAACAATGGAGTATTTCATTCTACTGAGAACATGTTATTGGTGAAGAAGGCAAGCACAACATCTCTTTTCGAGTGTTTCAAACGAAATATCTCTTCACTCTCTTTGGGTGGGGGTGGTTCCTTCTAACACCTGGAATTGCACTCGTGGTCCGGCTCACAGATGGCATCCATCTTTTGGTTTCTCATGGTGTCGTCGTGGTGTCAGATGAAAGGATCCCGGAATATTTTAGGGGTGCACGAGTGAATATGAACGGCGTAATGCATAAGGAAGTCGATTTTGCAGCTGCGAGGCCGGAAAGCGTTACAATACATCCCTACGCATTGCTAATGACAACTGGATATTTGTACATTGTTATACTATGGTTTTGGGCACTTTAAAGTATAACCTACATAATATTTATCGATACTTAAAGTTTCAGGAATTGTATTTTTTATGGTTTGTTTTAATAATTATATTATTACTTCCACCAACATAGTTAAAGCGGAACTAATTATTTTGCTTTTTGAAACTGCTAATGAGCATATGAATATGATGGCATATTATTAAATATGTATGCTTTTATATTAAAATATAGAGAGTAACATTTACTTAAAAAAAATAACGACCACATTTTATAAAAGCTTGAAAAAATTGTGTTTGTAGTACATCATATCATGCACACAAAAAGACGAAAACTTAATTATACTTCTAAAAATAATATATATATTCTAATTATTTGACATATAATTTTTAACTAAATTAAACCTTCATTCTGAACATTTAATTTACGCATCGTAAAAGCAAGAAGCTTTTAATTTTTGTCTACTAAATATAAATCCAGTTCTCTTAACTCTTAGGATTTAAAAATCTGTAAATGGGGGGGGGGGTGTTTATTTGGCACTGAGAGTTTAGTTGCTGGGAAAGAAACTGCGGGACGATACAGAGAGAGTGCACAGACAGGACGAAAAACATGAAATTCGATCTGGAAGTCACACTTATTAAACAAAATAAAACATTATTTATTAATCCTTTACTTTATGCAACGTACACAGAGAGAATAGAAAAAATGCTAAGACAGGAAAATAATTTAACGCTATAGTTTATAAGTCATAAAAAAAGACTTTATTTTGTAATTTTCCTCTAAGCAGGAAATATTGGTATCAATTTTAATCGTTTTAAAGGGAGTAAAATTATAAGAGATGTTAATGGATATGGAATAATTAAAAAATGAATAGTTATTTAATACCTGCCGTACTAAAGGATCTTGCATCTTTACCTCATGCAATTAGTGTCCATCGAGTGGTCACGTTAGTCAATTGGTCATGGTCTTAAATTTGTGACCGGCTTGAATCGTTGGTCCAAGTCCCATTGTGGCTGTGGTATCGAAGTGGCCAAGGTAACAGACAAGCAGATGGAGTGTCGTGAGTTCTATCCAAGTACCGCTGAAGACACGCCGTGTAGAGGCGGTCGATACACGTTAAATGTCGAGGCTCAAACTATGTAGTGTGGAAGTTAGGAGAGGGTGGTGCCAGTTCAGGTGTCATCTTCGTCACTTTACCATGGTTCAAAATGACGAGGTCAGTTTCCAAAAGAACTCCAGTAGCTGAATAGTGGGACGTTAATATTCACTCGTTCGAGTCCTGTTGCAACTGAAAACCCATCACTTGGAAGAGCTGATATGTGTCAAATCTATATAGGCTCACGATCGTCATTTTAATCGTCATATTTTTTTTATTGAGAGCATTTATAAACCCCTTGCACCACACAACTTATCACACGAGGACTTACAACACAAGGAAGAAAGGATTACAACACAAAAATCTATGCCTACTCCGGGATTTGAACCCAGTTCCTACGGCACAGCAGTCCGCTGACTGCGTCACTAACCACTATACCGGATGAGCGGCTAATCGTCATATTGAACAAGGTGTGGAGGCCACGGTAGCCTAGTGGTCAAGGTAAGAGACTCGTGGCCGGCATGTCATGAGTTAGAGCCTAGTACCATTGAAAACCTGCCGTGTGGAGAAACGATGACCATTAAATCTGTCAAAGCTCAAACATCCTGCCATTGGTGTGATGTGGTGTCGTCCTTGTCACTTGACCAGGGTCAGAGGTCCATTGCAAAAAGCCTTCGAGTCGTTAATGAGTAATACATTAATATTCATTCACTCACGTGGTGCGGAAGTTTGGTCATTTAGCCGAGACTCAGAACTACAAGGACTTTGAACTACTTTAGAGGGCATTGGTTTGATGAAAATGAAATCAAACAAATGCCATAAATTTCCTAAATCCGAAATTTCGTGCAATCCTTCCCAATAGGTCATGAAAAGTTTTAAAAAAATTGTAGAATCTAAAGGTGCAGTATTCTAGTTTTCAGTATTTAAGTACAATCCAGGTGTCATCCTCGTCACTAGACTATGGTTCAAAATGACGAGGTCCGTCACCAAAAGCCCTCGTGTAGCTGAAACAGTGCGACGTTAATCTTCACTCACTCCGTCAAGCTCTCACTCATCTGCATGATAGAAACTCAAAACGTAATTTATCAGACCACGTTTCTTTTGTCTGTCTTTCAATTCTTGGGTGCCTGAGCGAATTTGATAGAAGTGTTTTCCCTTGCTTTCTGTAGAAAACCTACAAGAGTACCTTTAGCATTCCTCGATATTCTTTTTTACACCATTCTAGCTTACCTAGTGGCAATATTGTGCAGCAAAGGCTCATAGAACTGTCCGACGGTCATGATAAAGTGGTCCCTCAATGTGTGTTGCTACAGGATAGCTTAAAACAACTGTTAAACCAAAGGAATATGATCAAAACTCTAACACAGTTAACTAATATATGCAGAGAAATTACAGTCGGAACAATTATTTAATAAATTTCGGATTTAACGAACTATTATCTTTCCTCAATTAAAATGAAGACAATAACCCCTATGTAACGAATAATAAACCTCGAATGATTTATTCAACAGCTGTTTTTTTTTTAATTCTTTTTGTCCGGAACAGAATTTCTTTTTTGTAGTGATGTGACGCTCCCGTTAACTACCCTGCCGCGGTAGCCGAGTGGTCTAGGCATCGGATCGTGGCTAGCATGTCATGAGTTCGATCCCAGTACCACTGAAGACCCGCCGTGTAGGGGCGTAATGCACGTAAAATCTGTCGTGAGCTGAAACGTCCTCCCGTTGGTGTGGTGTGGTAGTTAGGAGAAGGGTGCCAGCTCAGGTGTCGTCCGCGTCACTTGACCATGGTTCAAAATTACGCGGACCGTCCCCAAAAACCCTCGTGTAACTGAACAGTGGGACCTTAATATTCCCTCACTCAAACCCCCCCCTCCGTTAACTACCCTTAAGTTCATTTAAGTCGATCCAAATTAAGAAAAGTCGATCCAAAAATCGATTTTTCAATTTTGATTGAAAAATAAAATACCACTCTTTCTCTTTCTACTGCAATTTAAATTTTTGTTCTAGTTGAATTAGAAGTATTTTTAATATTTTTTTAAAAATTTGTTTACATCCGTCAAACCCAAAACCAGCGGATTGCCACGCCCCTTTCATTTCAAAACAAAAGACACTTGCTACTTTTCAGCCTCATCAAATATTTTAAATTGATTAAAAGGATTTATTTTGATCCGTAACTTGTTCAGGAAAGAAGTGAAGTGAATAATTGTAGCTGTTTGTTTACTTTCTGGAATCTCGCGTGTTGTTTTTTACCTCTTCAAATATTTTACGAATTTCTGCTATTGGAAACATTGTTTCTATCAAAACCTTTTTTAACATGTTTATGTTTAATAATAAAACGTTTAAAAACGTACAAAGGTACCAAACCCCAAACTTTCCAGAAATTAAATGCGTCATAAGTCAGAATAATGAATTCAAATTATACATGAATAATTCAACTTTAAAAGCTTAGGTAAGTCAAATAAAGAGTATGGTTCCTTTTAGATTCATTTGAAAGTTTTTTTTGAAATAATGAACATTCTACTGTTTTCTTGTGCTTTGAAACCACATTTATTATAAATAAAATGTAAAAAACACGGTATTCACATAAATTTTGGTCGCCAAATCCAAAGTTTGGTTCTAAAGTTGTTGACATGTTGTGACTTTTGTGATGTTATTCAAACATTTCTTAATACCAGGTTTATTAAAACAGTAGTTAATCAAATAAAAAATAAATTAAATGTAAAAAAACTTTTTTAAGAACAAGCTTTTATTTAACCGCGCTAAAAAGAATAAAATAAACTTTTCCTTTAAAACTTTTTTTACTATCAACTTATAACGTCATTACACAATTTATATGATATAAAAGCTTGTCGCAATATTTAAGTACTCATATTTACTTAGTTTGAATTTTTAAAAACCAAAATCAATCAGGTCAAGTTATTTATTTTACTTGTTTATCTACACAGGTATATCTCGCGACAAGCTTTTATATCATATAAATTGTGTAATGACGTTATAAGTTGATAGTAAAAAAAGTTTTAAAGGAAAAGTTTATGTTATTCTTTTTAGCGCGTTTAAATAAAAGCTTGTTCTTAAAAAAGTTTTTTTTACATTTAATTTATTTTTTACTTTTTAGTTATCTCTGGACAGATTTCTCAGCCTGTTCAACTCATTGAACGCTGGTTCGCCATCCCTGGTTTAGCTGAATTAATTCTCGCAAAATGGTATTAGACTAAAAACACAATTTTTTTAAATCCGTAATTTTTAAGCAATTTTTTCAATCTTCGTGCAGATTTTGGGTAACATTGTTCTACACACGAAAAAAAAAAGGTTTAGTGAGATTATCTTCATAAATGACAAAGTTATTAAATGTTTAATTAAAATTTTGACTATTTTTGAAAAACTTAAAGAATATATTATTTTTTTGAAATATTTTGAAGATAAGGGATATATTTCTCTAACATATTAGAAGAAAATTTTAGTTGTTTATTAAAAAACTTCAAAAGGCATTTAAATATTTGTATTAATCAATAAAATGCTTAAGACTCAAAACGCATTTTGTAATCAAAAAAGAAAGTTTTATCAAATAATGATAATTTTTTGCTGCACATTGAATATCTTCTACGTAAGAATCTATTTTTTTTTAAATTGCTCAGATCATCTTTAGAAACTTGATTTTGAAAAAATCAATAATTAAATTCAAATACAATTAACAGATTCTATTTGTAATTAAATTTAAGGACACATGTCGTAGTGTGTGTTTAGATTACTGGTGATAAAATGAGGTGTATTTAAATTACTTGTAGGCTTAAAATTAGAAAATTTCTTTAAAAAAATTCCTTTATTTTATTATAAAATTATTTTTTTTAATCGAAAATATATTGCATTTCTAGATAATATTTTTCTCTTATTGTTTTCCTAGCGGATTCCTTTTGATGGGTAAGATACATAAAAAAATGATCTTTCCGATTCTGTAATTATTTTTTGTCTGAGTTTCATAGATTAAAGTTAGATAAATTATTTAAAGAATTTCTTCAATACTCCATCTCAGTTTAACTTGGCAGTGTTGAGAAAGGTATACAATGTACCAATCTACTTGAAAAATAGCTCTACTTTTTTGTTTTGAATTTAAATCCAAGAAAATAGATAGAAATTTGTAAAAAAATTACATACGTTGTAGAAATTAGATTATTTTTACGTTGTAGAAATGTAATTATTTTTTAGACAAATTTAATTCTGTCAATAGCGCAACGTCATGAAATTCCAGTTTGGCTGAAAACCGATTTTCGACGCCAACTTTTGTCATTGTTGTAACAATAAAATTATTACAACAATGCAAATATATCCAAGTTGGCGGCCAAAACTAGTTAAACGTTTTTAATTAATATCTTTTTAATTGCAATATCGGAATATAAATGGTCAAAACATGCATTGTCATCCAAACTAAACGTGTATACAAAATTTCAGCTCAATGGGAGGAAGATATCAGCTTCAAAATTTGAGTTGCAAGATTCCACCCGAACAAATTACATACATACATACATACATTGTAAAAATAAAAGCTTTAAAAAGATACAAAATTATATGAAGTAAACACTGGTACTATTATATGCTATTATTTTTATTGGAAAGAGAAGCAACTGCGAAAATATTTTGTTAGTTATGAATTGTCACGTCCACCAAAGTGGTTTTACGAGTTCATGCACGGCATTAAATAACACGACACAGAAAGTAGCCAGTCTATGGTATTATATATATAACTGCTGTCGAAATGATATCATTTAATAATGCAAGTCCTATTGTACCGGTGTTTGTCTATGGCATTTGGCAAAAAAGGGGTCATGTTTCTCTGAATGGTATTACAGCAGTTAGTGTGAACACTGGGAAAGTTGTTGATGCCGAAAAACTATAGAGGAAATACTCAAGTAATTTTAACGACAATGTACATAACATTGAGTGTTCGGCAGATTACTTCGGAAGTAGTAGGGGGATGAAAGTTGAAGGTGCACTTTGTATTTTCCATTGCTCAGAGGCACGACACAAATTACGATTTACTAATTGCGACAAAATATTTGGGTGATGAGGACTTTAAAGCATACAAAGCAGTTTTAGAATCTTAACCTTAGAAAGATGTCAACATTAAAACATTAGAATGTGTTGGTCATGTTGAGAAAAGGATGGAGACATGACAGGGCATTAAAATCAAAATTTAAAGGCAAAAATCTTGTGGACAAAAAATCTCTAGGAGGTCGTTATAGATTAACAGATGCAGTAATAGACAAATTGTAAAGATACTATGTTTCGTGTGGCTATTTGAAGCAACTCAGAAAACTTGTCAGTCATGATGCAAACTATTTGGGCTATATTTTTTTCATAAACTCTCCACAGATTTGAAAATACGACACGGCTTATGCCCCATGGGAGGTGATTCGTGGTGTGAATATAATAGGTTCATACTGAAAGGTGACACATATATGCTTAACACAACTCACCTATTGCAATCAGCAATTGCATTAAAAAAGTATTTAGAGATTTCTCTAGTCGTGAACTCTTTTTTACGTGCTTTAACGGTAAAACTTAAAATTTCAATGAAACCTTAAATTGTATTTGATTTATAGTTCCAAAAACTTTATTTATACAATTAGGAACTTTAAAAACTATAGTATTTGAAGCTACATTTTTATATAATCAAGGTTTCATTACCAAATTAAAAGTTTTAGATGTATTAAACATTCAAACCCTGGATTTTACAAATGTCGAGCGTTGGAAGAAGTAGATCATGCGCATATTAAGAATGCGAAATAGGCAGTTTTACAATGAACCAAAGAAGCTAGAACTAAAAACAAACTATTAAAATGTAGACAAGAAGATGATCTTGGATGATACCAGAAATCCAAGTTTTGGTTCTGGTACGTATTAGTTAATAGTAAATTTTTACTTTAAATCACTATTTCTCAAAAGTGTAAATTTCAACACAAAAGGAACATTTTTGAAAAATCTACTTAATTTATAGCTTTGAAACTTTGCACATATGTTAACACTATACAAATAAATATTTTAATGAGAGATTTTGTCAAAAAAATTATTCAAAAAAATTTTATGGATTAAAATGTACAAGAATTTTTATCGTTCTAATAATTTTGACGTGTTACTCCACATATGAAATTTTAAAAAAAACTAATCAAAATTTTGAAAAATGCTCTCATTAAAATAATAAAAACAATATAATAAATCTACACAAAAAAATTCATGACTGTACAAGTTGTCAATTTTTCAAAAATGTTCCTTAAATTTGGTCATTTTTAACATTACGGAGATAGGGAAAAGGCTGCGTGAAGTGACCCCATTAAGTTAACTTTCATAATACCCAGATTCGTCTATTGAACTTCTAGTCCACATCACGCAGTGAGTTACTCTAGTCCAATTAAATTCAAAGATAACGCTACACCATTAATCTCCATTCTGTGTATTTTAAATAATTTAGTTTATTAGTTACAAGTTTAAACGTTAACATTACAAATTTAAGAATTAAATTAAACCAGAATAAGAATTAAGAAACATGGCGCTTATCTGAAACAGAGGCTGTGGAATGGGTGGTGGCTGCGTGTTCTCTAACTGCAGATGTTTCACAGCATTTGGGGTTCTGAAAAAAAAATGAAAAAAAGGTCTCGAAAAGGACGCTGGATGTCACTGGGAAATGGAACGCGAAGCGTTCCTCCATCACATATCTGGATCGTTGATTGTGACCTGATGTTGGGGGGCCTTGGTTATAGAGTAGTTTCTGATTGGTTGGGTGTACGAAGCACGGAGGCGTGGCTATAGGAACTGTTTCGGAAAGATCCGAGTAGGCAAGATATATATATATATGACCTTGAGTTCTATTGAGTGGCTTGGCTGCCATTGGCTGATGGGTCTTTGTGAGTAGGCACTCGATTGGTTGCACTGAAACGTTGGAACTAGAGAAATGGGTGGGATCTAGAGAAGCTAGCCTGTGTGGGAAATGCAAGAGAATTGAACTAGAAAAAAATTAAAATAAAAATTAGCTAAGGTCACTCACCACCGTAAGTGAGTAGGCTGATTGCTAGGGGGGATTATAAGAATCCAGGAGAATTCTCCTGGATCTTTTAATAGGTGGAGGGGTCTAAAAGAAAGAGAGAGAAAAAGGTCTCTAAAACTGTCGCGCGGCGCCTTTTAAGGGAGGACACATCACTCCAGTTATTCTTCCGCGTACTCTTTGACAACATTTCCTATTGGTCAGCCCTAAGGTGCAAAGTTACAATTTTAAATAAATGTATGAGGCTAATCACCCCTGAGTTCCGGGAACTGCACCCCAGTCTAAAGGATTTCAACAATATCCTGTAAACAGGGGGAACATACAATTACAAAAAGACCATCCCATGCCAGCCTCCCATCAGTAGGCAGCACATTTTGAAGGGAAAAGGTGCAGACCATTATCAGACTTAACAGGTACAAATGAGTCATGAATGTAACCTATCGGGAGAGTTTTGAATAGGACAGGAAATCCCTTTCTTATCAACCCACTCCATGCAAGGGATGTCTTAAGATTTTTATTATGTTATATTTGATGACGGACTGCCTACCTGTGCAACTGAAGTTAAGGAAATTGATTTGTCGGAGTCGGTAGAAGGGAGATTCTGACACCAAAATTGATAATGAAACTATCAAAACTGTTCCATTTTCTAATTCTTTGCATTGTTTGGGAACTGGGAAAACAAACCTCAAGCAGCGGGATGTAAAAGACGCGGTATTTTCTTCTCTGCATGAAGTTGAAAAAGAGCTCTTTCGAGTTCAGTAAGAAAGAAGAAATCAAAAATATCTATTAGCATTTTAAAATTTCCAATTAAATGGTGCTTATTTATTCTCTAGAAGTGCTTTTAGTTGCCGAATAAAAACTGTGTAATTTCTAACTATAGATATTGTTACGAATTTTGTATAAAATAATGTAAATAATTTGTATTTGGATGTGCAATGCCTTTATATTACTCTATGCTATATTTATTTCATGTTAAAATTGTAATATTCATAAGCAACGCCGTACCTTACGTGAAAATGGCGATTCAATGGGAACTTGGCGATAGAGCCAAATTGGCATCATTTTGGGCGACCAAGTTGGCAACATTAGTGACCAAATTGACGAGTTCGGGACCCTCTGGATTCTTCTAGAAATTAGTAGAGAAATCTACTAATTTCACGATCTATGACGCGAGCGCATCTTTCCAGAAGTTTCGAACAGTCACTCTAATTTCCACCAGTGAGTAGCGATTCTGGTTTTGACTAGCGATTAGTGAAGCCTTGATCGTGAATAAGCTTATATATACGTGTATTTTTAGATACTGATAATTATGTCTAAGTGCTATTGAAGGAGTGAAATCCTTCTGATATTCATTCTGCGAATTTTGCTGTTGAATGCTGTGTTTCAAGGATTGATTTTCGGCAATAAATTATCATCGCTGTTAAAGAACTTTCTTGTTGTTTGCAACTGATTTTGCATAAAATCCTCGAACCCCGATCTACGTAACAATATGCTTTGTGCGTAATTGATTATTATTAATTTCTAAAAAGTACGTACAAAAAATTTGTATTTTGTTTGGACCCCGATATAACGAGTAACCCGAATGAACGAACAAAATGTTCAGTTACGATAAATTCGTTATGTTGGTTGCATAGAAACAACAGCAACAATGTTTCCTTTTTAAGAAGATATATCAAGAAAGGAAGATGAAATTGGAGAAAGGTATACGAATTCGTTCTTGTCACTAATAAATTTTCTCAAGTGTTAAAGTAAAGCTAATAAAAATCAAACAAAAAAAAAAGAATTATAGAAATCCATCTATCAGCTAAACTAGTGGCTGGCGTTACTTCAGTACGGAAATGATTCTAGTGGTCAAAATCCCGTGGTTGGCTTGTCATGAGTTCGAGCCTAGCCCACTGAAGACCCACCGGGCAGATAGGGCTGATAAATGTTTAATCTGTTGAGTCTCAAACATCCTCCCTTTATGTGGTGTGGAAGTTCTTTGAGAGGGATGATTCAGGTGTCGTCCTCGTCACTTGACCAGAGTTCAAAATTATGAGGTCCGTCACCAATAGCCCTCGTGCAGTCTTATGAGAGAGTGAATACTGACGTCGCAATGTTCAGCTACACGAGGGTTTTTGGCGACGGACCTCGTCATTTTGAACCATGGTCAAGTGCCGTAGACGACACCTGAATTCTCATCCCTCTCTTAATTACCACCCTTCTCCAACAAGAAGACGTTCGAGCTCACGACAGATTTAACGTACATTGCTCCCGTACACGGTGGGTCCAGCGGCACGGGGCTCGAACTCATGACATGTCTGCCACGAGTTCGTTACCTTGGCCACTAGGCTACCACGACACTCGTTCAGCCTTATAGTGCATGTTAATGTAACTCTCCCTCTTTCTCTCTCTCAAGCTCTCTCTCAACTCTGTGGTAAAGACACGCCGTGTAGTGGCGCGATGCACACATTAAATTAGTCGAGGCTCAAACGTCCTCCCGTTGGTGTGGTGAGGTTTTAGGAGACAGTGGTGTGAGCTCAGGTGTCGTCCTCGTCACTTGACCATGGTT